>VDFB02113476.1:0-18249 GCA_007258455.2 Sequoia sempervirens
TAAAATACAATGAAGCCTCTTCATCTCTAGATGTATGGATTTGAAATTTCACCATTGTGAATAATATGCTTGAAAATCTGAAAGGATTACAAAGAGAAATGGAGGACTAGGTGTATGTGACCTAAGACATATTGTCTTAACAATTAAAAACAAAAACCCTAACCAAAAGGCGTAGAGAACAAGGCGTGGCATCAAGAATGTGAAGAATAAGAACAAGGAAGGGTTCGACATGGTGAGGGAGATGATGTTCACTCAAAAATGAAGAAAATATTCGAAATCTAAGTATTATAAAACGTTTGGTACAAGATGGAAACAAAGACCCTCAAATATTTTGAAAACAAATGAAAAGAAGAAACACCATGAATAGAAAATGACATACCTTGAGAAAACGTGAAACCTTAGAATGATGGTGAAAAGATCCAAAGCATGAGCTTGAAAGAGGTTAAGGAAGAAACGAACGCGCAGAGGAAATGGGAGAAAAACGAATAGAATGAGTCTAAACATAACCTAAAATCACTTAAAAGTGATTTAAAGTGAAAAATATGAAACACAAGTCGTGCATTAATTATGGCACATTAAGTGGCATAAAATTGGGAAAAGTGCACAAGAGACCAAAAATACCGCTCATGTCTAGAGAAAACTAAGTTAAAAGAAAAAGTGCACAAGCGCTAAAAATCAGTGCTTGTGCACCAAAAACTGACTTTGACAAAAATGCACAAGCACTGATTTTTAGCGCTTGTGCACTTTTAGGACTTAGACAAAATTACAAATTCAACATGTAGGAGCGTTGGTTTTTAGCACTCCTACACTTTTAACAATTTTTGCAAATCCCAAAAGTTGGAGGTTAACGAAGATACTCATTTCAAAGCTCTTGAAAAGACAGACGAGGAAGGACACTCAAACAAACTGTTTGAGATTTTGGAACGCATATTGAGGTGGATTGAAAATGACCTCATTTTGCGTGCTTGAACATCTCGAACCTATGAAACGAACAAGTTTCGTAGGGGGTTATCTATGGATCAAGTGCTACTAGATTCCATGATAACAGTTTGCTCAAATAAATAAGAGAAAAAAAGAAGAAGAAGAGAAATAATAAAAAAATGAAACATGTGTAAATCTATTCGACAAGCAAATACAAAACAATCTTCTCTTGCAATCTTGTACAAGAATCTACCATCCATTTCTTCTTCATTCAACCTGCAACCAACAAATGGAAAATGAAAAAAAAGTGAAGAAACTCTTAATAAGTCATCTTTACGATTTAGAGCTTTTTCTTGTTGCCCTATAATTTAAGGGTGGAGATTCAATGGATGAGATTGAATTCTCAACCATTTTATTTTTGTTTTATTGAAAACTTGTTTAAACTAAGTTAATGTTTATAGTGTGTCATGCTCATAATTTTATACGTTGGACAACGACACAACCAATTTTTTTTTTTAAATAACAACATTAAACCCACTAATGAATGCTAACTATGCTTAAACATGGTGTATAAACTATACACATTGAACGAGTTGCTTGTGCAATGTCATCATCAACACGTCACCTAAGAGCGGGTGTGGGAAGCGAGAGTGATTGAGTGTGTGGAGTCCATTGTGCACACCCTTAAACAAAAGGATAAAATATAATGGGGGTTCTATACTTAAAGATGTACTAGATTTACCAACCTACCAATTTACTAAATTCATTAATGTCTATTAAGTTAATTCTTGTTCTATTTTTATATATTACGGGGTTGATTACACTATGTCGATAGGTGTTGGTATTATGGTTTGGGTGAAAATACAACCTCAACTAAAGTTCCATCCAAAATACTAGCAATATCTTATACTCTTAAGAAGCACTTTAACTTCTCCTTAAGTTTATCCTTGATAATTTAAATAAACAATATTATTTACCAACATTGGGAGATGTTTTGTCTTTAGCCTTATTATAGAGGCTAACTTTGTCTCAAAAATTAAAACAAATATAACATTAATATTATCGTTAATAAGATCATTATTATTCTACTAGTATTATTATTGGATAATATTGATAATGACAATAATATTTTTTCATAATATTAACATGACTCTTTTATTGCTAATGTTATAACATTATTTATTCAATATTATATAATAGAACTATTATTTATGCTTTACTATTTCTCCTCGATATCAACACACTTATGTTTTAAATATTTAGTACTACTACTCCTACTACTTATCAATGTTATTATTATTGAATAGAAATATTATTATAATATTAATATTATTAACAATACTTGCATTACTCTTAATATCAAAATCCTATTTGTTACAATTATTTACTGTAATGTCATAAAATTGCACCCCTTGCAATTTCACATACATTTTTGTATCCACTCCCTTAACATTTGTGTAGGTTCATTTTAGCCCCTGCATCATCCTTTTCCCCATCTTATGATGCTTAGGACCCCTTCTCAATAGCTACCCTCACACGCCAACTTTGAGTCAAACCTCGTGCTTTTCCTGTTCTTGTTGCTTTGTAGCGTGATGTATCTGGGCACTAACGCACTGCGTAGAAGTCCATGTGCCACTAGCTAGACAATGGTTACAACCCTCAAGCTAGACATTGTAGTATTAAAACATGAAACAATACATAATCATGATTGTATCCCATAAAATTTCATAATCAAATGATCTTTCAAGCTCCTTTGTTTAACATATTAACATATTGAAAACCTAGGGAATAATACATACTGCTTTCCTACAATTCAAATTAACACCCTCAACTCGTCACTCCAAGCCAACATGAAATTGAGCAGCTATCTTTGTTCAAGGTCTCCACTTGCGCTATCTAGGATTCATTTAAAGGGGTTGCAGTATGAAGCAAATAAAAGAACATACTCATCACTTTTATTGAGAAGGCATTAGTGAAAAGCTTACGGCTTAGGTCAATGGGCCCTTGGTCTATGGTGAAGTTGAAAGGTTCTAAATGAGCCCACCAAGGATCAAGTCTTGTTGAGGCTTGACACTGAAAAAGGGATGAGGCGGGATTGTGCCGGCGAATTTGGAGGAATGGATACCCTTAGTCCTTGGCTCTTAGCGAAGAGGTTCAACCCAAAAGGCTGCGTGCTCATGCTCAGTTCACCGACATCCCGTCAAAAAAATGGATAGCTCCTTAGGTGGTGGGTTTTAGCAAGGCCACCCACACCGAACTCTATCTCCACTCGTCTTCTCATCACCACCCCTGTCAAAAAAGTGGCATCCTCAAAACCCTCGCCTTGAGGGCCTTTCGCATATGCGATGAAGATTACTTGGACCAAGAATTAGCCCATCTTCGTAAAGTCTTCATCCTTAATGGCTACAAAAATAGGCAGATCTCTAGAGCATTTAGCCATGCTAGGGAGAGGTTCCATTCCAATTCCCCAACCTCCAAACCTGAATTCCTCCCTGGTGTTTCTCTTCCTTATATTGAAGGCCTTTCCCAAAAAATCTCCAAGATCCTTTTGAAGAAAGGGCTTCATTGTGCTTTCAAACCTTTCTCAACCATGAAATACCGTCTCCCCTCTCTCAAGGACTCAAGGGACATATTGCTTGAGTCTGGGGTCTACAAGATAGTTTGTTCTTATGGCATCCCATATATAGGTGAAACAGGTCGTTCTTTTAGCACAAGAATTAAGGAGCATAGTGCAGATATCAAACATGATCGTGTTGTCAAATCAGCACTTGCAGATCACTCCTCTTCAACTAAGCACCACATATGCTTGGAGAACACCCAGATCTTGTGCAAAGAAGATAACTTTTTCAAACGGAAACTCAAGGAAGCCATTCACATTAGCAACCACCCCTCAAACCTTAACCGTGATGAAGGTTGGGGTGTTAGTATTGCCTGGCATCCCTTACTTTCTAACCTTCGCAATTAGGTTAGTTCCTAGCTTCCTGGGCCCCTCCTTTTTCCTTCCCCCCCTTGTCTCTCTTTTTCCTTCCCCCCTTTGCATCCTCCCTCTTCCTTTTTCTTTCGGGGTCTTTATTTCTTTTATGGTTGTTAATTTTTGAACTTGACCCTTCATTTATTCGTGAGTTCTATCTTCTTTTGTTTACACATCCACTTCTCCTCTTATGTTCTTTCCTCTTCTATTTTCTTTCTTGTGTTTTCTCAATTTTTGGTTCTATTTACATGCATACATACAGACATACACATACATATATATGTGGGTGTGTGTGTGCGCGTGTATGTGTAGGTGTAGGTGTGTGTGTTTTGTTGTATGTATGTTTGTATGTATTTTCTCTTTCTAGGTGGTTTTATTTTATTTGTTTCATCTAATTCGTGCCTTTCTTGTCATCTTTCTCTCTCTTAATTTTTCTTGATCTTCTCTTAGTCGTTTATTTGCATTTTGCTTAATTGCTTTTAGATTTAGTGGGATGCTTATTTCTTCTATATATATATTCTTTTATTTGTTCTTGGTTCGTGTTTCTTTATATGTTTTTATGTATATTTATTTCTTTTATGTTTGGTTCTTCTTTAGTATTTTGTCATTTTGACGTTCTTTAATTTTTCTTCTTTCGCTCCTTTTGTATTTTTCTTGTATCTATATTGGGTCTTTGACCCATTTAAATTTTCTTTATTCATGGTCTCCATTTATATTTCTTTGTTAATTGCGGTCTCTCTATTCATATTCTTATTTTCTCTTTCCTTCTTTTATCTCTATTCTTCCGAATAGTTTTCGTCTCTTTTTTCTTCATTTACATTTTTTTAATGTCTTTGAACATATTTATATATATATTTGATTGTCCGCTTTCATATTTTATTCTTTTCCTATTTATTTCTTCTTTGGTATCTTGTGTCTTCTTTCCTTTCAGTTCTCCTCATTTCTTTCATTTTTCTTCATTTTTAGTGTGGTCTTGTTGTTTTTTGTTTTCTCTCCAAGTTTTGAGGTTCTCTTATTCTCTTTATTTATTAATGTTATTTTATTTATTTATTTATTTATTTATTTTTTTGGATGTATATGTAGGTGTATTCCAAGTAGGTGTTCCTTTTTTTCCTTTTTCCCTTATCTCTCCTTTCTTTCTTTATTCATTCCAAACTTGGTTTTTATTTATCTTCTAGTTTGAGGTTGGTGATTTTTCATTTTTTTATTTTATTTTTCTCTCTTTTCCCTGGTGGTCTCTTTTCCCATTATTTTAAGTGATGTGGTTCCCTTTCTGATCTCTTTTCTTGGCCTTGGTTTGCGTGTAACCTTTCCTCCCCCTCCTCTCTTTTTAGCTTTGTCTAAGTCTGCATTCATCCATTTCTTCTCATCTCTCTCATCCTGATGATGGAACTGTGATCCGAAACGTTGATGCAAAATATTTTGACACAATCAAATCCAGGCTACAAAGATAAATAGGTACAAATAATTTGTGGATGACCTCCATTAAAAAGAAGAAAAAGAAAAAAGGCTTACGCTTCATCCACTAGATGAAATGAACCCCTTGATTAAAGATTGAGCTCAACCTTAAGATCTGTATAACGCTATGGAGAAGGCTCTCGAATCTTGGTCATAGACATAGCTGTAGATCCTAGGTCCTAGAAAGCTGAGTGTCGGAGCATTTTTTTTGCCTTGACTGAGTGGTGAACTAAGGGGTTGGTCCAATGAATTCACCCATTCAGTCATAGTAAACGAGTAGGAGAACTCACACATCATTAGCTACATATATGTTTTCAGTACCTGAATCCCTGACCGACGTTGAGCTTTCTCCATTTATTTCCTCTCTCAACTATCAAGATCATTATGGCGATTTAATGCAGGGCGTCCATCTTTGCAGGTGAATACGAAATGGTATGGTGAAGTATGGCCTCCCTCCAATGACCATTTCCATTAATTTTTTTTGTCTCCCTTGATTGACTAGTTTTAGTAGTACTCTCCTTTTTATTTCTCTTCTTCATTATGCCGAAGGCGTTCCCACGCTTAGCTTTTGAGAGCCCTTTTCATGTGGATGGTGCAGATTGGTCGAGAGGCACTGGACTACGATGAAATGCATACCAGCAGTTCATAATTTTTCCCCTGTTTTCCCGCTCCTCCAAACTCTGCCTCGTTGGTATTGACCTTTGGCTTTTCCACTTGCGTGAGATGGTTGAGCATTTATTGAGGTCGTCGTGGGGTTTATTGTTGCCCATTGTTGAGTCGGTAGTTAGGGTTTATTAAATATCTGCAGCGACAACATCAAAGCATTTGAATTCTGTGTTTCTAGCGCTTGTTGAAAGGGATTTTACTCTGCAAGATTTGTATCAAATGGCGCGCACAAAGTAGACGGTAAGGAAGTCGACAGGAGGGAAGGCCCATCGCAAGCAGCTGGCAACAAGGTGGTGAGAAAGAGTGCCCCTGCTACAGGTGGAGTGAAGAAGCCTCATCGCTTCAGGCCCGACATTGTTGCTCTTCGAGAGATGCTCGTCAGAGAGATTGCACAAGATTTCAAAACGGATCTGCGCTTCCATAGCTTAGCTGCTTCGGCCATAGTCACTGCCTTTCTGAATTCACCACCACCTGGCAGTCAAGCTGCCCCTGACAATATTGTTGCAGAGGAGGCTCCTGTAATTGAAACCTTAGAAAGTGTGGGAGGAATGGATGCGAACAATAGGAAGAGCGAGGAATTTGAGAGTGAGGAATTGAAGAGTCATGATGCACAGATGGAGGTTGAGGATCGATTTGTTAAAGCCAAGGAAAAAACTGTCTTAGCTGCCAATGGGCAGACTAATGGTGTGTATTAATGTGTTGAGGGAATTGGGGACTTCGTTTGCTGTTCTTTTGATAATTTTTTAAATTTTGTTGTTTTTGCATTGATCACCAATTGGAAATGTTGTTTACCATTTTCCACCATCGTGAAATAGACTTTTGAGATAATTTATATCTTAAACATCTATCTGGATGCAATTGTGTTCACTCCACCTTAATATACTGATACACAATGTATGTAAGGGTTAGAGGAAGGAAATAGGCGTTGTGTTGGTTTTCCAATTTTGGGAGTTTGTTGTTTTTTTTATTGGCATCAAATTTCCTGTTTTCTCATTGATTTCCAATCAAAATAAGTTTTGTTTAAGATTTGCTTCTTTCCCCCGCCCCTTTGCAGACAAAATACCATTTCTACACAAAACCCTTCTTCTCAAGCCATTTCTTGCATGAAAAACTAAAAAATAAACATAAAACAGAAACTTATTTCCACAGGAAAGAATCCCACCTCGAGCTCATATCTTCCCTCTCTGGATTGAAAAAGACGCCAGTACTAAAATTTTCCAGTGGTCGCCAGGGCAGCATTGCAAATATTATACATTATCTTACAAGGATGCACTTTTGTCACTACCCAGCAAGTTGGTTTGGACACTTTGGAGCTCCATAGGGTTTGTCAGATGGAATCTGGGTGGCAGTCTGGCACATAGAATGGGTAATACTTTCTCTTTGCTACAAACAAGGATTTGAAGCAAATACCGTATGCAATCCATCTCTATACACAAATGTGTTGTATCTTTAATCAGGCTACTCAACTTGCTTGATATTGTTGTGTCTTGTTTCTTGCTCCGACTGGTTCTCAACCATTGCCATTCGACAATTTTGGTGTCTTTTACATTATCTTATTCTCACCATTCACCAGTGTGTTGCACTGATGTTGAAAACTATCGCTTCTTTAATTCCAGTACTAAACTTGGGTATCAATTGAAAACAAGCTCTGGTCCTCAAATTGATATGTATCAATGGATATCAAATAACTTATGCATCTCAAAGTCAGCAGATAGCGCAAGGGTTAGCTTTGTCCTTGACTCAAGTTTGGCACTTGTATGCAGAACCTTAGCAAGGTGCTTATATTTTTAGAGGGATTATACAAATAGACGTAAATATGCAAAAGCAAACTTGGACTACTGACAACAAACCAACCATCCACAAGGTGAGTAGATACAATTGTCATCTTGGAATAACCTTCCCATGGATATGAAGCATAATAAGTGATATCAATTGTAGAGGCAGAGTCTAAGCCATCTCTTGATTACTCTTAAGTTTCAAATACCAATCTCTCTTCGACTTAATCATCTGTATCAATTTCTAAAAATCTAGAAATTCATATGCAAGAACACAAACTAAGACTCTTATCTACTCTGCAATTCTCTTGAGAAGCTAGTATCTCTAGTAGTTTGATTTGCAACAAGAAACTGAAGTACAGATTGGCCATTACTTGCTTCCAAACAGGGTAAAAGTTATAAAACAGAATAGATCATAAACATTAAGGAAACACTGCATCAAAAAAGCTAGCAGCAGAATAATCTTAAAATAAACCTCAGAGCTTACCTGAATTGATGTCAATATTATACAAATGTTATGGCAAGGGGACCGGGCATTCTGAATGATGTCCATGCAAAGTGTTTCATCATGATATACTGGGAGAATACGAAATCAACCATAGTTATAGGTTGCAATCATCTGTATCTGTCCAAAGTTGACACTTCTGGTGGAAGTCAGAGATGCATGTGATTTTATTTTATTTTTCAAGTAAAGTTAGTTAGATAACCATCCAAGCAATAACTGGTGGATTACATCTAATAACTAGATAGTTTTATGTACGATTTTCCACATGCTGGGAGTAATGGATTTACAAAAATAGAAAACTTGTCATAGATTTTTGAGGATATCTCAACAATTTTCACTTTTGAAACATCTATTTGGGAGCTGTGCTTAATCCACTTTAATATATAACCAACCAAACACATCACGTATAATGGAGTTTTCCAGTTTTTGGGAATTTTGTTGTTTTCTCATTGATTTCTAGTGACATATTTTTTTTAAAGACTATTTGCACAGATTTTCATTTTTTGAAACATCTATTTGGATGTGACTGTTTAATCCTACTTTAACATACTGAAACATAGTGCATATGAGGGATTAAGGAATTTAGGGTATGCTTACTATTTTTGGGAAACATGTTGCTTTTGCATTGATTTCCAATCATTAATAGATTTTGTTTACTATATTTGCTAGATATTGGGAGAGTTTTTTTGGCAAAAATAGAAAAATATAATGGTAGGTTTTTGAGATTATTTCCACAAGTTGTTATTTGTGAGATGTATTTTTGGATGGAACTTGTTCAGTCCTTTATAATGGTGTAGTGAATTAGAGATTTGTTTGTTCTTTTCAGCAAATTTCTTGTTTTATCATGTACTTTCAACTAGAATCAGTGTTGTTTACCATATACAACATATTTGGAGGAAATTTATTTGCTAAAATAGAATAAGATTCTCAATTTCTAATAGAATAAGCTTCTCAATGCCACGTGTATTCCCCAAAGAATTTTGAATATTACCAAATAATTATGATGCAAAGAAAGTGAAAGATGAAGCTGTAACCGACAATTCTTGAGATCCTCACCGGAAATAGAGAGATTTGGAATGTCGATGTAACTGTCTTCCAAGAAATAATTATGAGAAAGAAACAGTTATGAAACTGTAGGGATCACTGGTGAAATTATAAATATGTAAATATGAAAACAGAGGGGATCTTTTTGTTGTTTCATGAGTCTCTTTGAGGGATGCAGGTGTAGTGATTAGGTCCTTTGGGCCTAATTTTCAGTCTATCTGGGAGATTGAGATGAAAATGAAAATTCTGTAGTTTTGATTACTTGCTGTTGATGTTTTGATTAAATAGGGGGAAATGGAATTATCTGATTTTAACAAGCGTAGAACTCAGTATTGGGAAAATCAATTTCAAGGCGATTGATTTGGGTGGCCATTAGATTCCCAGGAGAGTCTGGAAAGATTACTATGCCAAGGTAGGGAGTAGTTAATTGGGCTTGTTTTTGTTTACAACAATCGGTGGCCATAAACATGTTTTATTTTTGGTTTGCATCTTATTTTGTAAAGAATTAATTTTAGTCATAAACATCCTATTAAATTAACACAATTTTTTGCATTAGAAACTCGTATGCTTAGGTTCCTTAATGATCTATATAGGTACACAGGTGCATCGTTGATCCTTAATACTCTTTATAGTCTTCAAGGTGGAACGCACAAATATCTCTACTCTATGGCTAGAGATCTTGAGCAGTCTCCCTTATTACGCTTTCTATTTTACAATGATTGTTGATTACACTACTTCTATATAGGTAATATAATCATGACACATTTTAACACATTTAATCATTGTCCTATAGCATCTATTGTCTTAATATAGTTATGCAACTTTGAAGGAGGGCCTACAAATCAAATGTGGTAAGCAAGGAAGATATTGGATACTTGAAATACGAAGATCTGTGTAATCTCAAGGGTTCAGAATTTCTGTCATGCGTTTTCATTCATTTTTCATCTTTTTTGGGTGAAAATTTGATGGGGTTTTGTCCTATTGCAGGATTCTATCGAGCTGCATATGCCCATGTTGCATCTGCATCACTCTTCTACTTGGAATTTGTCTTGGAGTGGTTCACATCATAAATACCTTGCTGATTCTTGTCATATGCTATGTAGTTTAGAACTGCCCCACGAAACAAATTTGATAGCACATCAGTCTTCTTACTGGCATTATTACTGCTCCAATTGCATACATCCAGGCATCCATCTTTACCTCAAATAATACTCGCAAGTTTGCTAAGGCCATTTGTGCATCAGTTATTTAAAAGCAACTTGCTTACTTTTAAATTTTAAATCCAAGTGGAAGACTTACCATTTGCTGTGATAGCATGTAAAGGAGCTCTAATCTTGGAGGAGGCAACAATGATCTTCTAAATATTTTGGACAGCATTCACAAAGAATTTTCCTCAACTATCCACCAACAACAACCTAATTAGACAAAATATTACCTTGCAAATTCACACAAGAAACAATGAAAAGTCAAAGCACATTATTCATCAACCTCATGAATGTTACAGGTGCATTGCATAACGTAAATGCCAGTACATCAGTGGTTTCACTGTAAAATCTGAGGGATTTTGTACAACTATTCTTTATTTGGACTATATGGTTGTGTTACTGGAACAACAATGTTGCAATCTATGCAATGGTACAATGATTCACCTATTTGACAAGGTGAAATTGATGAGATAACTATATTATGCAGCAATAGTTTTCAGTGTTAGATTTTTTTGTCCTGTTTTAGTCATACCCCAGATTATGTTGAAGTGCATATATTAGACGTTGAAAAGGATTCATGGAATCATCATTTATTTCATATAAATTAATGACTGTTGATCATGTCAACTCTGATGTATCTCCAATGCAGGTAACGTCTTCATTTATTGGGCTTCTTGACATCATAATTGTCTCAAGAATGAACCTTAGAATGCATATTCTAGATCAAGCTTTTGTTTTAGGTGATCAAGCTTTGACAGACACCATCTCCAAGATTCAGTTAATGGTCGTGCTTGTTCTATCTTCCCAGCTTTGCCCCATTGGAATTGAGGGCACTGTCTTTGCTTTCCTGATGTCAGTGTCCAATTTTGGGAGTACTTCTGGTACTTGGTTAGGTGCATTTCTGCTAAAATGGCTACATATCCAAAGGGACGACTTCTTCTTTTATCTTTCTGGTACTGGACTGTACGGTGGAAAGCATCAAGTCCCCAAACATTTCCATAACAAATGATTCAGAATTGGAAGAGAGTACAAAGGATATCATGCCCTTCAATAAGGTTTCTGTAAATGAGTTAGATGGATAGTGTGGATGGATACATTATCCGTCGACAACACCACTCCACAACAAAGTGTAGTGCTTGGCATGATGGAGGGAAAAGTTCAGGATCAAATCTCATACTCCAAATTATGGATTGAGATTCTTAAGTTGCATAATACATAAGACTTACGGTGTCCATCTTGAGGACCAACTAGATGAGGATTGTAGAACTACAAACAATTATGTATTTGCAATTACAGACTAGCAGGACCTGGACTGGAACATCTCAGTGACCTCTTCATTGAGACTTGGAAACATTAGATATATTGCCATTATAAACTACTGTAAAGAAGGTTTTGTGTCAGCTCTTCTAGGAATTTAAGTCAAATAAGCACACAACACACCACAAATTTAAATTATGTATTGTGTATAATTGAGGATTACACTATATAGATGTTACAGTCACAGAGATGCTGACCAACTACCAATAATTGGAGATTACCACTTGCTCTTAAGGTGATTGGAAGCTCTCTGCATGATAAGCCTCCTGCAGTGTGGAGGGATGCGAGAAACAGGCTTTCTCAAGCAGAAGCAATATCAAATTATCACAAAGATGGGCTTCTTAATTGTCTGAAGACAAGTATAGATATTTTGGAAAAAGATGTCCTAGAATGCTTTTTAGATTTGGGGATATTTCTAGAGGAATATATTGGACTTGTGGGTTAATGTTCATTAGTCAAAATCTATTGAGCCTTCTGAACTCATTCCTTGCTTCCTTGCTTATGGTTCATTCATATTAAGTGTTTGGATTTTGCTTGGATGCAAATCAAGGCCTCTTGTGCAACTCATACACAACATATTATTAAGTTGCTTCTTGGCTGTCTATTATAAAAAGCATTTCTACCACTCAAATTCTATTTTCAATTAATGTTTCTTTATTAAGGGGGTTACAGCTCTAAATCGGTTTTCCTATTTATTAATAAACAAATTTAACAGAAAGTTCTCTATATTATCTTCGACGTACCCATTGCACCCCAAGGTGCGATTGCTAGTTTATTTTTTCTCATCTTCCTCCTGATCACACCCTTCCACCTACCCTTGCCTTTTAATGCTTGGCACTTTAATGCCTAGTTTATCCTTTCCCAAATGACACTCTATTGATTGTGTATCTCTAGTTTCAACTGCTACGATACATGTATAAGTCTAAAATACAAATTCTCAAGTTAGATATCAAAGTTGGTAATTTACTAGGTGAAATCTATAAGGTCAACAAGTTAATACTCATGAGAAAAATTAGAGTGGTATTCTAATTCCTTAATATCTATTAAAGACAAATATTAGTAAATTACCTATTCAATCGATGCACATTTATAGGGTAAATATCTTCCATAACTTTCAATTGGTTTGGACTATGGTTAAACGAGAAGATGATCAAGACAATAATAAATGATTTAGATATAATTGAGTCTCCCTATTTTAATGAATTGTATCTTCTATTTAATCATACTATTGAATTGATAAGTTTTTATGAGCCACTTATAGTTGGATTTAACTCATTAATTATATAGTGAACAAAGTGATGAATGTGGCAATGAACCAAGGAGAGATCTTTAAAGGGGGTGTAAGTGGTTATAGTGCACATAAGAGGTTTAAGGGCCTTGATGATGATTGCTTCAATCCATCAACACATTGATTAAATCTATTTACATTAATCATGCTCTAATTAAATGGTAAACACAACGCACACTGTAAGAACACTACAAAAACACACATCATGAAGTTCATATTAGGTCTACATGATTCATCAATTTAACCAACCAAATTAATAGTGATGGAACCCACTAATCAAACACGGGGAGTTATAACTATTGTATGAAGGGAGGGTCTTGTAGACACATAAATAGATATAACTAAAATATACACATAAAAATACAAACATTGAAATGCAAATAAATAAATAACAATAAAAATATTAATATAAATATAAATATTAACAATTTAAATATATTATAATTATAACCATTATAATATAATACTATAAATATTACGGATATATAAAAATATATATATACTATATTAATATAAAATAATATATAAAAAAGGTGTGGGCAAGTAGCGATTAAAATTATTAAGAGGAGGCAGCAATTAAACTCACAAAAGTTCTAATTCCATTTACTAAGGAAAGCAACACTTAACAAAGCAAGGCTATAGGTAGTGATAAAAAACACAGATCATTATTTAAGAAGACACATTATAATTACCAAAGGCAACAATTAAGTTAAAAGGCAAACACTTAGAATGAGGGGGTGCATCCTTTACAAAGGATGCAATTGTAGTAATGGAGTGTGACTATTCACCACACCATGAGGAGTATATAAGAAGGAGACATCATTTGGAAAAGGAGAGGAGGAAAAAGATATGAAAAATACAAATCAACAGATTTAATGAGGGGATGAAATTAAATAAGAAATTTGGAATATATTTTTGAGTATTGGAACAAATTGAACAATTAGAAGTAAAGTTTGCATTTAGATAAACGACAATAGTAGATATAATAAGAGATAAGTATGTATTTGAATACACAAACATTTAATATAAATATATTTGATAAGCATATACATATATATACAACTAATATCTAATTCTAATAGGCATACAAATACGTATACATACATACATACATATTAACATGCCATGAGTAAAGATATGTTATGTTTAAGTTGGTAGGTGAGTGAATTGTATTTTGCAAACAAGAAAATTTATTATTTAATACCTTGGTATGCTATTTGATGTCTATACTTTAAATAAAATACACATAGATAGATATACATAAATAGATAGATATAAATAAAATATAAATAAATAGATATAAATAAATATACACATAAATAAATATAAATTAAATATACATAAAAAGAACAGTGAATTATATCTATCATTAGTAACATATCTATGTCAGCTTGAACTGTTATTTCGATGGAGAGCTCCTCGGGTGGTGGAGATGGCGGTGGAGGATTTTCAAATTTTGAAAAGGTGGGATTTCCTGATTTTGTTGCAGGCGTTAATGGAAGATAGTTTGCTGATGGGAGGGTGCTGTCAGGCAGGCCTTTTCCAGCAGGTAAGCTTTGTGGGTCCCCTTTAGTTGTTAATGCTTGTCTTTTCGAGAATGGGGTGTCGAGGGGTGTGTGTCCTTCACATTCCCCAGTGTCCTCTAAAAAAGAGATTCTCGGGATTGAAAAGCTGAGGCCAGACTTGTCTTCTGGTGGTTGTGATGGGACTTCTGATACGGCTAGCCTTGGGGCTAATAAGACCAAGTTTGAACTCTTGTCGAGCTCTACTCTTAAGTGGAAGAATTTGTTTGGAGCTAAGCCTAAAGGTAAGAGTACGTCTCCTTTGGTGTTGTTTTCTGCTAATGTGAAAATTGGAGAGTACTCTATTTCTGTTCTAGACTGTATTGTTGATAAGAGCATGTCCAATATGGATATAGCACTGTTGGGAAAATTTGTTGGTCCCCGACCCCATATTGAGTTGGTGCGGAAGTTTGCTTTGAATCGCTGGAAACCTAAGGGATAGATTGATGTTGCAGCTATGGCCAGAGATTTCTTCTCTTTCACCTTTAACTGCGAAGATGATATGGTTTTGGTGTTATTTGGTGGCCCTTGGTTTATTGGAAAGTCTTCTCTGATGCTTAAAAAGTGGGAACCGGGCTTTAACCTGAGTTTATGCTCTTTTTCGACTGCTCCTGTGTGGGTTCAGCTTCCAGGCCTCTTGATGGAATTCTGGGATGGGGAAGTTTTCAAAGGGATAGCTAGCACCTTTGGGTGTCTAATATCGATTGACTAGATGATGACTTCTAGGAAGAGGCTGGTCTATGCTAGATTCTGTGTAAATGTGGAACAATCAGCTGATTTGTTGTTTGCCATTAAAATTAATTCAAAATTTGGGGTTTGGGAGCAAGCGATTGAATTTGAATCGAATCCCTTTGTGTGCTTTCATTGTAAGAAAGTTGGCAATTGGGCCAAAAAATGTCCTCTCAAGGTGCCTAAACAAATAACTAAGCAATGGAGAGAGAAAGAGAAAGACCTAGAACAGGTTGCAGAGCCTGGGGAGAAAGGGGAGGTAGCCCAGGGTGAGAATGGGGTGATTGATCAGGCTGAAAAGGATCCTGCAATGGAGAATAAGGAAGGCTCTCAGGAAGACCTGGAGAATTTGGGGAAAGAAAACAAGGATTTGGGTTAGGATGTTGAGGTCATACCTCCCCCTGCTAGTGAGTCGGTAGTTTCTTTGGAGACTGAGAGGACAAAGGCTACTCAGGATGATAAAGCCTATGATGAGGCTAGATCTTCGTCCTCTGGGGAGTGTAGGTTGATGGTTTAAAGATTGAGGACTAGAGTTGTCTAAATCTAAGTTTTTTGGGGAGCAGGAGGATCAGGATAATCCTCCATACACTCAGGTTTGTGGACGCAACAGGAAAAAACACTCTCCTTCTTTGGGAGTAGTGACAAGGAATCGACAAAGGTTAGACTGTGGCTTTGAGCTGCGTGGAAGAGGGAGGCCTCCTACAAATGTAACTAGGGATAAGGAGAGTCAGATGGACATTGCTGATGGGATGCAAAGAACCCTATTGAATATGTGCTCTAAGAGCACCTCCAATAAGTTACTATGAAGATTATCTCATGGAATATGAGGGGATTAAATCACCCTCACAAGCATGATCTTCTTGCTAATCTGGTAAGAGATCGTCGTCTTGATATTGTGTTAATCCAGAAAACTAAAATGGGTATGGATAAATTGTCTAGATTGAAGAATAAGCTCTTTAAGAATTGTGGTATGCATTGTTTTGATGCGTTAGTGGCTTCAAGAGGAATTATCACTTTTTGGAATCTTAGAGTGATCCAGGGAGCTGAGAAGTTTTAAAGATTGTAATCATGTGGCTACTTCTTTTACTCATCTGTGTAACAAATTCTCTTGGACTTTGTCTAATATTTATGCTCTAAATTGTAAGAGTGCTAGAAAAAGACTATGGGAGAATTTGTCTTCTTTCAAAGTTATGAACCATATTGAGAATTGGTTGGTTATGGGAGAATTTAATACTCCTTTGCATGATAATGAAAAGTTGGGTGGTTCCCAGGTGGTGGATGAAAGCATATATGATCTTATGAGTCCCATCAATGATTTTGCTCTCCTCTGGATTTGAAGGGTGTGTCTTTTACTTGGTCGAATAGAAGAGTCGGGAATGCCTTGATCCAGGTGAAGCTTGATCATGCTCTTATCTCCCCTGAGTGGTTGGTTCATTATTCTTGTTCACTCTCTTCCCTTACTAGACTTGGTTTTGATCACTTCCCTTTGGCTCTGTCGTTGGACTTGTTAGGGGAGTAAGAATTTTTTGTTTAGATTTGAAAAAATGTGGATGTGTCACCTTGACCTAGAGAATTTGATTCATGAATGGTGGAACATCCAGGTGGATGGGTCGGCGATGTTTAGAATTGCTAAAAAGCTTGCCAATGTTAAGGAAAAGGTCGGGAAGTGGAACCACACCTCCTTTGGTCATATCTTTATGGAAAAGGAGGGTGTGACTAAGGAACTTTAGGATGTTCAACATTCAGTCCAAGTTTCCAGTTATGATCAGGCTCTGATGCAGAAGGAAAATATCTTGCTCTCAAGATTACATAATATTGTGGCTAAGGAGGAGGAATTCTAGAAACAAAGGTCGAGGATTATGTGGCTTAAAAGTGGGGATCGAAATACCAAGTTTTTTCACCTTTCTACTCTGAAACACAGGGCTAATAATAGAGTTAACTTGATCAACTTCAATAATAAAGTGTTGGAAAAGGATGTTGATTTGATGCTTGCTGCTTCCTCGTATTTTTCCTAGTTGCTATGTAATGAGGGGGAGCTGGATTTGGCTTGTCAAGAGGACCTCTTAAGGGATATCCCCTGGCTGGTGGATGATGTTATGAATAGACAGTTGGTTTGTATTCCTTCGACAGATGAAATTTAGAGTGTTGTTTTTTCCTTTGAAGGTAGAAAAGCATCGGGTCCTTATGGTTTTCCGATGTTTTTCTTTCAAGCTTTTTGGGAAATTATTGCTAGAAATGTTGTGGCAACAACTAAGGAGTTTTTTAGGTTTGGATCCCTTCTTAAGGAATTGAACTCCTTTTTTATTGTCCTAGTCCCAAAGAAGCCGAGAGCTTCCTCTTTTGATGAGTTCCATCCTATTAGTTTATGCAATTCGGTCTATAAGATTATTTCCAAGGTTCTGGCGGTTTGCTTACAAAAAATTATGTCTCTTATTATTTCTCCTCAACAAAATGGGTTTGTGGCTAGAAGGAAAATCTTGGACTCTATTCTTTCAGTTCATGAGAACATCCACTCTTTATCTGTTAATAAGAAAGTTGGTTTTATGCTTAAACTTGACTTACTTAAAGCTTATGATAGGGTGGATTGGGGATTTCTGGCTAAGATTTTATTTGCTCTTGGGATTGGTGAGAAAGGGGTTACCCTTGTGCTTCAACTTATATCTACTCTGAGATTCTCTGTTCTCATTAATGGGTCCCCTTCTCCTCTTTTTGATTGTTCGAGAGGTTTGTGGCAAGGGGATCCTATTTCTCCATTTCTATTCATTATAATGGTGGAATCCTTGGGTCGTCTCATTTAGAGATTTGTTA
>VDFB02113477.1:0-26776 GCA_007258455.2 Sequoia sempervirens
TTACCTTGAGAGGAGAATAATGCAAACTTTTACAGATCTTAATAGTTATAGGAACTTAAAGACAAATATCATGCATACCACAACACAATGATTTACGTGGGGAAAACCCTTTCGAGAGAAAAAACCACACACTCCAAAAGCAACCCAATATATTATTCAAAAATTACAAAGATTATAATATACTTGCAGAGCAAGCTTCTCATAGGAGTATCACCACTCAGAGATCCAGAGGCAACACAATCATTATCAAACTCTCAAAATACATCGTAATACATAGTCGTAATACAATTCCCTCATAAAATAGGGTTTCCTTCTAGGGCATGTCAAGCTAATAAAATATCTACAGTCAGATATGAGACATAATGATGAACGGTCTAGATTTATAATAATAAAATAAAAATAAAAATTTCGTTTTGAGGGTGTTGCCTCGAGCCCCCACTAGGGCGCACTACCCCTGGACCCCAGTAGAGGGGATGATCCCCTCAGACCCCTCGTGGGGGGGTGGATCCCCCCCACACCCCCCCTGCCATCATCATCGTTAGTTGAATAATACCTTGTGTATCAATAGTACCTTATGTAATTGTAAGGTTGAGACACATTTTCTCAACGACATAGTGGTAATGTGGAATTGAACTATTAAATCTAAATTTTGGTTGGTTCATTTTTTCAATTTTGATGCATACAAGGTTCACAAGTAACGTTAACTTACATGACATGATAGAGTGATGGTCGAAAATTGGTTGCTTCCCCAAAGTAGAGTATTGTTCATTTGGTAGAGGAAGTTGTGCCTCTAGACACTCAAAATTTTTCCTAACAATCATCCTATTTTTCATCTATTAATTAAATGGATATTATTATCTATTTAATTAATTCATTTAATACTCTCTTCTATTCATTCATTAATTCACTTAAATAATTAACATATTATAAGCATTTATCCATTCACACAATCATTTATTTATAAATCATTTCATATTTACTCCATTTGCATTATTATTAAAATATCCATGCATTCAATTCACATTAATCTTTATCCATTTACATATTTCATTGAATCATTTGCATTTGCATATATAAATCCATTTAATTCATTAAATTGTTCACCTAATTCATAAATGAACTTTAATTCTAAATTCCTAAACCTCCACCCTATCATAAATCCTCTCATTTATTTCTCTCATTCCCATCAATTTCATTTGATTAAAGAATATGAGATTAATATTCATTTCTCTCCACTTCACTCTTTAATCCCACATCTCTCTCACAACATGAATCCACCATGTGAGGACATTTACAAAAACCTTCTCTTCTCACCAATAAGCATATTCGATTTTATTCACTATCCATTCATCATAGCTTCTTGCTGCATTTGTGCTTGTGAAAATATAAGAACACCAAATGCATAAATCAAGATCTTGATGATAAGAAAGCAATGGAGTTAGTTTTCTTTTGAATGCATATGTTTTGGTTTTTATAGTGTAGTTTTATATTTTTGCATTTGTGTTCATTTAGGAAAGCTTCATTTATTTTATGTTGAAATTTTGATTTTGGATTTATAGCTTTAAATTAATTTTTCATTTTTAGCATAAAGAGAATGGTGAACCCGACATGAAATTATTTTATGGTTGCATACTTATAGTTTTCTCATTTTCTATTAGCTTATGGTTGTATGCTTATTTCAAAATTATTCTGCATGGGGGATGTGAAACAACAATATTGTAGGTTATATTGCATGCTAAATTATGGTGAATAACCATTTATTGTCATTGTCCCTTTTGTCATCCCCCTCTTTCAGTTGAATGCATATGTTGGGTGTAAATCCAAATTCTACAATCTTTCGTAACATCCTTCCTCACCATCTTAATTTTTGCGAATCAAATTCTTGCCCTCGACAATAACTATGTTTTGGGATCTGATCACTCTTTTAATTATGGCTCTCTAAGCCTTGTCCTTCCCCACCATTATGATGACATTGTCTCGTCTAAGAATCTTCTAGTTTTTAATGAGCTTTTTCGTAGCCTTCAAACCCATGGTATGATTTGTCTTATGCTGCTACAACTGGATCTGGGTGGGATTTATTCTCTATGTTGTGTGTTCGCTTGGGGTTGGCATTTATGTGAGGTTTTGTTAATCTATAGAAAGATAAATTTAAGACCTTGGCCATTTTGAATTTGGTTACATTTCACCCACCACCACCATCGCTATGTGGGGTCTCTCTTGTAGTTTTGAAACAGTCTTGGTATCAGACACATCTCACAAAAGGGATTGGCTTTGGTAGATGCTCCTAACTCATCCAAGCATTTCACCCACCACCACCATCACTATGTGGGGTCTCTCTTGTAGTTTTGAAATAGTCTTGGTATCGGATGCATCTCACAAAGGGGATTGGCTTTGGTAGATGCTCCCAACTCATCCAAGCATTTCACCCACCACCACCATCGCTATGTGGGGTCTCTCTTGTAGTTTTGAAACAGTCTTGGTATCAGACACATCTCACAAAAGTGATTGGCTTTGGTAGATGCTCCCAACTCGTCCAAGTCGAGCTCTCATAAGGAATTCCTTGGGAGCCCTTGTCTAATGATTATGTCACTTGAAAAAACCAAATTTTGAATGTCGAGAACACTCGATTGCTATGCCAAACATTCTTGGTTGCTTAAAACTTTGTAAACATGAATTGCAACTAAGAAGATTGATGCAATGCCCTTTAGATTTTTGAAATTTAAAAATTCTTGGTCCTCCTATATAAACTCATGCAAAACCTTGAAAGCAATAATGTGCCTCGATTGAGATCAAAACCATTTTGATATGTGTCATGGAACATAATCCCCCAATTTGCAAGTTCAATCCCAATTGACATCATTGGCTTTTATTTACAATTTCAGTGTAAACACGTGAATTTTAAAGGACTTGAAGCGAAAAGATGAGTAAAGCATTTGTTAATTTTGACATTATTTTGTTGGATCTTTAGTTAATTTTGACATGATTTTGTTAGATCTTTAGTTAATTCTCATTCTATCATTTAGATTAATTAGTTTTTAATTTTTAATATTTAGTTTAGAATAAATTTTGTTTTTAGATAATTTGTTAATTTTAATTTTAATTTAGATTAATATTAGTTTTAATTAATTAATTTGGTTAGTTTAGATCAATATTAGATTAATTTTAATTAACTTTTAGTTTATCTTAATCTAGATTAATTTTAACAATTAATTTAGTTTAGATTTAATTTTAGATTTAGATTTTCTAACTTAGTTTAGATTTAGAATTTTTTAGATTAATTAGATTTTTAATATTAGATTAATTTTACTAATTTTTATTAAGCTAGATTAAATGTTATTTTTTCTTTTTAGTTTAGTTTTTTAATTTTGGGGCTAATTTTGTTAGTTTGGCTTTTTGCAGGTTCGAATGTTCAAGACTTGAAAAAAGCAAAAACATAAATTCTCATTTGTTAAAGACCAGTGACTGAAACTAATAATTAGTGTGTTGCGGGTTTGATTGTTAGAGGATCTATCTTGAAACATTGTGTCTTCTTTTTTTAGATTAGATCACATTTGGATTAGTTGGTCCAAAAAGAACTCAAGTGTTTGCTTTGACATCATAAGCGGGGTTAAAATCAACAAGTGTTTGCCATGCGTTGTGGTTTGCATTTTTGTCATTGAATGCGTATGCTCTTCTCTTGTGCCACCCGACAATCTTAAGAATCAAAAACATTCCTTTGAAATTTTGCATAACCACCCACATATTTCGATTTGGATTTAAAATAAACCTCATACGACTGTGAGGAAAAGGCATTGTGTATGCTCTCTCCTTGTGCTTCGTGCGATCTGTGAGATCACAAAAAATGTACTTCGTTGATTTTGTTTACCCTTTAGAGGGCCTGCCTCAAAAAAGGGAACAAGTGGCATTGTTTTAGTTCTTTATATAAATTTTCATGGTGGTGTCGAAAGGCATCATTCAATTGGTGTGGATGTGTTATATTGATGACAGTCTCCCCCAGTAGCCTCGTGAGCTACGTCAAAATCCTTTCTTAGGAAGGGACTAGGAGGCCTCTTAATTGAGTTGATCTTCTGCATATATAGCCACCAGTAGTCCTTGAAACATAGACTAGAACCCATTTGTTTTAGTGGCCAAAAAACTTTATGCACTCATTAATCGCAGGAGGCCAGACCTCTGAAGCTACCCCATGTCTTCACTATTCATGTGTAGAGATGGGAATTTCTCTTTGGGGAATGAGACTTGGTGTGCTCAAGAAGTGAGTGTTGTGTAAGGGGGAGCCAGTGCCACCAAGTCTCTAGTTGTTTGCCTTATTTAAGTGGTTGGAGCAATCCAAGCGGGGATATCAACTAGTGGTTTCCTTTCCAACCTAGGGTTGTATAAAGTGTTTTCCATTTCACATCAAGATGAAACTCAAAAAAAATTTGTCTGATGTGTCTTGCATGTGTGTTCAAAACAAGTCTCAACCAAATATCACACCTAGGAACCTGCAACATCTCAACCTTGCAAACCCCAAAAATTTAAACAACAAAAACATCCAAGATGAACCTATCATTTAAATCTCTTGGGGGCATCATCCTTCAGTTTTTATCTTTCAATCCTTGCATTTTGCCTAGAGTCCTTGCATATCCTTTGCCCTCACATATCCATCATTGGTCAAACAAACCTTTAGCTTGCACTTAGGTTACTCTTCCTAGGTCTTGAAATCAGACCTTTGGCTATTAATCGCCCATATCACTTGAGGTTTATCATCCTTGAGTTAGGGAATTACCATTATCGTAGAGTAGGGAAATATTTTTGGAGTTCATCATCTCCTACATACCCTCTCTTGATCACTTATCCTTATGTTTATCCATCATAGCACAAGTAAAGCCTTGCATCATAATTAGCTTCGGACCTAGAGTTTCCTTGAGCTCTTGCATTATTATTATATCAAGCTTATCATACCGTACCATTCTCATATCTCATCTTAGATTCATATCCTAATCTTAATCTGAACAAGGAGGATCAGTCTGTCACACACTTTGAACAGATGAGTGGAACACAAAACCACCTGATTTTGATATCTTACAATTAATTCAGGCACCTGTGACAGAAACATGCACTGAGACACATCTCCACACTGTTTATTTTATTTTAGAGATTGGCACTGACACCAAGACAGAAACATCCCACAGTTGTCCTTATCCTTTTGATCTGAGCATACTAATGCCACCTTTACCTAGTCATTAGGACATATCGAGACTTGATAAATATTTAAGGGAAAAGGAGATCCTAAAGATCACTTAAGAGAATTTTGTGTTGCTACCTTGGAATTTTCCTTTGATGAGACATACCTTATGAGATTATTCCCTCAAAGTATAGGAGGAGAAGCTATGGAACGGTTTTCACAATTACCTCGGACCATCAAATCTTTTCAAGAATTGGCTGATAAATTTGCCTCCAATTATAGTTTCAACTATGAACTTAAAGTGACCACATGTGATAAACCTTTTTAACGCCAAACATAAACAAGGAGAATCTTTTGTGTCATTTTTACAAAGATGGAGATATTTAACAAAACAATTACCTTATACCATTCCAAACAAAGAATTTTTTGACCTCTTTTGTCAAAATTTGAACAAGGAAATTGGAAAGGAACTTCACCTCAAATGCTTGGATTCATTTGATGAAGTCATAGAAATGGGATTTTGAATCGAACAAAATCTCATCAATGATGGAACTATTAAACTTAATAACAATAAAGATAAAAAATAAGGTTCGAGCAACAAGACACCTTTTTGTGTAAAAAACAAGAATGTAGTCAATGATAGAGCTGTTGATGTGAAAATAACTAAAACATCATCACCTATCTACAACCTTAAAGGTTCATCTTCAAATAAAGGAAAAGAAAAAGAGAAAAAGTTTCCCTAAATGAAATTTTACACCATTGGGAGAATTAGTTGAATCCACATTAAAAGAACTCCTTGAGAATAATCTTATAATGCTACTAGAGATGAAAGAATATAATCCACAAGACAAACCCCCATGGTGGAATGAGGATCACTTTTTCGACTATCATAGACACAAAGGACATAAGACTAATAGTTGCAATAAACTTCAACATCTAATACAAGACCTTATTGATGACAGTAAGATAACAGTTGATAGACACACTCCTTTTGGTAACTCTGATAGCGAGATGTTTAAAAACCCTTTCCCTAAGCATGATAAGGATAAAGGAAAGGCCCTTGAATCTGGTGATGGTGTGAACTATACTACTGCTAAGTATTGCTATATCATAACTAACATCAGGGAGGCTGATAATCATGTGAACACTTTCATTATAAAAGGAAAAGAATCTGATTGCAATGTTACTACCTGACATAGTTACCCTTAGAGGTCCCAATTAAAAACCCATTGCACCAATTTCGTGATACAATCCCATAGAGCATTTAGGTAAAACGCTTGCATAAATTTCCATACTTGAGCTATTATGCCTATCTCCTAAGCATAAAGCTATCCTAGATAAAGCGCTTGCTACTGCTATAGTGCCTACAGACCTACATGTGGATCAATTCCAAGCTATGGTGGAACACATCACCTCTCCTCATACTCTCACTTTTATTGAGAATGATGATTCATCCATCCAACAACCACATAAAACACCTTTACACATTGAAGTCCTCGTCCATAAAGTTAAGATCAAGCAAGTTCTGATAGATGGAGGAGTAGGTCTTAATATTTTTACATTGAAATTGATCACAAAATTAGGGTTCTCTGAAAATACAGTTGATCTAAAGAAAAAGATTACCATAAAGGAATATGATGAAGAGGAATGCTCCTCTAAAGGCTCATTTATTTTACCAATCAAGATTGAGCATGTGGTAAGGGATGTGGTTTTCCAAGTCCTTGATCTCCCTTTGACCTATAACATCCTCCTTGGAAGACCATGGATTCATGCAATGAAAGTAGTACCTTTTACATACCATCAATGCATTAAATTCCCACACAATGGTGCCAAAATTACAATACAAGGAGATCCAGACCCTTTCATGTATTGTTGTAATTTAAGCCCTAAAACTAAAATCACAATCCATAGCAATCATGAAGCACTTCCTTCTCAAGCATATGTTGATCCTAATTTCTTAAAAGCATCCACTTCATTTACCACAACATCAAACCCCAAGGTCCAAATCCATGATATGGGATGTGGAGAATACCATATGGATAATTTACCAGCAAAAGATAATGCTAATGTCATCGAGAAGGGCCAGACTTCCAACAAGGATGTCAAGACAGCTACAGAAGGAACAAAAAAAGATGACCATACTTGGATTGAAACTTTTTGGAATCATGATGATACATCTACCTTTACCATGCCCACTTTATCCCAATCCTTTCATGTCCATAATAATCCCATGTTTGATCAGGATATCTACGATAATCCACTTTTTGATCATGACCTTACTAAAGATATCCAAGATTATCCTTCTCCATCTTTTGAACCATCATTCTAACATTTCGACCATCCTAGGTTAGGGTATGCATCCCCTACCATTGCCTCTACTGAGTCTTCTTGCTAACTTATTAAGGATGTGCAAGTTTCCTGTGACGTTAGCAATGCCAAAAAGGATTGTCCTAAAGAATCCATTGAATGCATTGCCAACCTTTTTCATGAACCACACATTCTCACCACTTCATTTATCTCATCCATCTCACTCACATCCATCCACATCATAGACATGGATCAACAAGTATCACCCAAAGAAAATAAAAAGGATGTAATTAAAAAATCAGAGGTAAAAGTTCCTTTTTCAAATGGAGATCCATAATCAAAAGAAAGCATACAAAGAAAGAAAGATCAAGAAAAGTCCTTTAGCCAAAATAAAAAGCTATTGGACAAGTCAAATAAAAAAATAAAATAAAAATAAAAAATGAAAGTAAGAAAAAAGTGGTCTCTAATTATGCCCCTTCATAAAAAAAAAACTAGGGGCATCTATCAAAAGAATGAAAGTAAGAGAATTGATCTCCAACTATTCCTCTCCATTTAAAATAGCTAGGGGCATTTATCAAAGTAGAATGTCAAAAGAAGAGCTTGTTGATCCTAAGTCTCCATTTTCATCCTTTTCACCCAATTCATACATTCTTCCACATCCATCCATACCCGCTCATTTATCATATCATTCTATCTCCCTTGGCGATGCTCTTCGATGGACCTTTAACGTCCCCTTCAAATACTATAACTCATTGGTTGCCCAAACTCCTTTTTGTGTGAAGCTTGATGGCCCATGTAGTGTGCACATTAGGAATCATGCCCTAACTCCCTTCACCCACTACACTAGTCATCCTCTACATCCATCATCCAAACCTTTCATATCTCTTCATCTGAAATGGTCATCCAAATTTGAGCCTAACTGGTTGGGTTCATACACTATCACTGTTGTGTATAGATCTAGGGCATACCAGTTATCTACTCCAGAAGGTGAATTGCTTAGTGATCCCATCAATAGTATGCATATTCATACATTTTATGCCTGAGTACTTTAGACAATGCACTCCTTTAAAGTCCTAAAAAAATATAAAAAAGTCCTTAAAAAATACAAAAATGGAAAAAATTCCTAAAAAAATGCAAAAAAAAGAAAAAAGAATGAAAAAAAATAAATTTAAAGAGAAATCAATTCTTTCAATGGTGAAAACCACTTTGGTGGCTCCTTGAACAAGTACCACGATGAAAACCAAGAAATTGACACCATGTGTAGAGGCTTCAATCCTCTTTCATTTGGAGCTCCACTTGATCTTTCCATCCCATTTCCATTCACCCTCCTCTTCATAATAACATTTTCACACTCACCATGGCTTGTGAATTGTTTGAAATTCCCCTTGCTTGCTTGCTTCACTAGACATACTAAGTTGGTCCTATCCCTCATTGGGGCATTTCCTCAACCTTAGCTATGGGTTGGGATACTCAACATCTCACGGTCAAAGAAACTATCCTCTCTATCTGTCTGCTTGCTTCAAATTTGTCTCATTCTGTCGTAAAACTTTAGAAATAAAAAAAATCAAATATTTCAAAAATCCAAAAAAAATCAAATATTCCCAAAATCCCAAAAAATCAAATACTTCAAAAATCCAAAAAAAATCGAATAATGTCAAAAACCCCAAAATAGTGACACTTTCATATTGCCACACAACTTTGAACTTCAACAAAATCAAAATACGCCATGATTGACAATCAAGCAGACATTGCAACATACCCATCAATCCCCCTTTTAGATCCAAACAAACGCATAAACTGTGACAAGAATTAGATCTACATGGAAGCATGATGTGTGTTTGTTTGTCGATCTTTGATTATTTTATGATTTTTATCTTTGGTGGCATGTCTTTTAGCTTCTCGAGGATGTCTTGGACTAGAGATGGGAGGATGGGGCATGCTCACTTGTTTGTTGTCTGTGGATTTTTTCTTATTCACGAGATGACTTGTCTTAAGACATTGTTGTCTAAAATCATCAAGGACCTATGAGCCTAGTGTGGATGAGAGCATTCCTTGTCTAGTAGTGTCTTCCAAGCAATAAGTATTTAGGTCATCTAAGGTCCTTATACCTAGATTCTTATACTTCAATGCTAAATAAAAATGCAAACAGTATTTAGGTTGTCTAGATGGTCATGTTATCTAGACACTTATACTAATTTGTGACATAATGAGCTCTATGATGATAAAGCACTTTGTAAGGCACAAGAAGCTTCATCACCTTCATTTCTTTCATATCTCTTTTTCATCCATCATTTCTTCCATCATCCATTTCCTTCATCATTTCATTTTCTTCATGCTCCTTATCTCAAATAATAATTAATAGCTTTATCCAACTAATTCTTGTCTTTTAATCCAAATATCAAATCAATCAACTTGATTTTTAGCATGGGACTCCAATGCTCCCTGATCACTCAATTTATTAATCAATCATTTTTTTGCACTAGCATCAATCTCAATCAGCTTAATCAACTTTTCAATTTGGCTATATTGAGCATTTCCATCAATTGTTCAATTGCGTCTATCAGTTGTGCATTTTCATCAAATGTGCATCTTCGCTTAATCATTCACGCAATGTTAATTATCAAATTTTATCCTCATGATCTATCAATAGTTTAATCTTATCATAGCTTGTTTGATCAATCTCTTGAGGGTGCATATCATCCTTATCATCATCCTTACTGGGATGTCCCTGGGGCATGTACTAGCTAATCAATTATTTTTCTTTGAAACAATGTGATATGATACATTGTCTCAAAGAGGGGAAAAATGTAGACACTCAAAATTTATGCTCACAATCGTCTTGTTTTTCGTCTATTAATTAAATGGATATTATTATTTCTTTAATTAATTCATTTAATATTTTGTTCTATTCATTCATTAATTCACTTAAATCATTAACATATTATAAGCATTTATCCATTCGCACAATCATTTATCCATAAATCATTTCATATTACTCCATTTGCATTATTATTAAAATATCCATGCATTCAATTCACATTAATCTTTATCCATTTACATATTTCATTAAATCATTTGCATTTACATATATAAATCCATTTAATTCATTAAATTGTTCACCTAATTTGTAAATGCACTTTAATTCTAAATTCCTAAACCTCCACCCTATCATAAATCCTCTCATTTATTTCTCTCATTGCCATCAATTTCATTTGATTAAAGAATATGGGATAAACATTCATTTCTCCACTTCACTCTTTAATCCCACATCTCTCCCACAACATGAATCCACCATGTGAGGACATCTATAAAAACCCTCTCTTCTCACCAATAAGCATATTCAATTTTACTCACTATCTATTCATCATAGCTTCTTGTTGCATTTGTGCTTGTGAAAATCTAAGAGCACCAAATGCGTAAATCAAGATCTTGATGATAGGAAAGCAATGGAGTTAGTTTTCTTTTGAATGCATATGTTTTGGTTTTCATAGTGTAGTTTTACATTTTTTCATTTGTGTTCATTTAGGAAAGCTTCATTGCTGTTATGTTGAAATTTTGATTTTGGATTTATAGCTTTAAATTAGTTTTTCATTTTTAGCATAAATAGTGCCTATGAAAGCACAAGATGATGTTGTTCCTCCCAACTCAGCGTGTAACATTGAGAAGAAGGAGCGAACATGATCAAAAGATTCAAGGTGCCCTCATATAAAGAAATGAGAACAAACAATGATTTCAAAATCTTTTGTTTAATGTTTTTTTTATTATTTCAATGAATTGGTTGCATGCATGTGAATGTGATGTGACGTTTCAATTCCTCTTATTATAGGGAAAAGATGAACAATGAAGTGTTGGCCTCGAGCAGGGTACTATTGATTTGGAAGACAAAGTAGTGCTCATGAAAGCACAAGATGATGTTCCTCCCAACCTGTTGTCTAACATTGAGAAGAAGGAGCGTACATGGTGAAAAGTTTCAAGGCACCCTCACATGAAGAAACAAGAAAAAACGATGATTTTGAAATATTTTATTTAATGTTTGTTTTGATTATTTCAATAATTAGTTGCATGCATCTAAATTTGATGTGACGTTTCAATTATTGCTATTACAGGGCAAGGATGAACAATGAAGGGTTCACCTCAAGTAGGGTATTGTTGATTTGGAAGACAAAGCAGTGCCCATGAAAGCACAAGATGATGTTGTTCCTCCCAACCCATCATCTAATATTGAGAAGAAGAAGGATCATACATGGTGAAATGTTTCAAGACACCCTCACATGAAGAAATGAGAACAAACGATGATTTCAAAATCTTCTAGTTAATGTTTGTTTTGATTATTTCAATGAATTGGTTATATGCATGTGAATTTGATGTGATGTTTTAATTCCTACTATTACAAGGTAAGGATGAACAATGAAGTGCTGGCCTCAAGTAGGGTACTGTTGATTTGAAAGATGAAGCAATTCCCATGAAAGCACAAGATGATGTTGTTCCTCCCAACCCATCATCTAACATTGAGAAGAAGGAGCATACACGATCAAAATTTTCAAGGTTCTTTGACATGGAGAAAATAGAAACATTGATTTCAAAATCTTCTATTTAATGTTTGTTTTGATTATTTCAATGAATTGGTTGCATGCATCTGAATTTTATGTGACATTTTAATTCCTGCTATTACAAGGCAAGGATGAAAAAGAAGTGTTGGCCTTGACCTTATTAGTGATGTGGTTGCAATGGAAATGGGAGACACTAATAGATATGGACATGGGGATGGGGAGAGCACTGGCTTGCAAGTGGGATAGGGTAATAAAGATGGACATGAGGACAGGGAGAACATTGGCCTACAAGTGGGATAGGTAATAAAGATGGACATGGGGATGGGGAGAGCACTGGCTTGTAAGTGGGATAAGGTAATAAAGATGAACATGGGGATAGGGAAAGCCCTAGATTGCAAGGGGGAGATGGAAATAAAGATGGACATTGGGACATAGAGAGCAACGACATGCCATATATATCGACAAACACATCACACTTCCATACTTCTATTCCAATTTCTTTATGAATCCTTTAATATGTCTCGAATTATGATTCACATCAATGAAATTTCCATTGTAGTCAAATCCTATTGATGAACAAAGGATAGAGTTCAAGGGAATCACTTTCAAGATTGATGATCGTGTTGACCTTTGGAGGTGGCGTAAATTGGTTGGAAAAGGAATTGTAAGTTTTGTTAGTAGATGTGCTCTTACCCATGGCATTTCCCACCCAAAATATTATGTGAGAGTCAACATTGTTAAGGCCATTATTGGTGATTGCATAGTGCCTTATGGATGTCCTGGCGCAAACATTGTCAAAAAGTGCATGGGCGGCTTCATGATATGAAAGCTCTCCAAGTTGAAGCATTCTCTTCCAGAGGTACATATAAATGATATCTTGTTGTGTATATCATACTACCTTATATTTGTTTCCATCCATGTCTTAATTTTTCAAATTGTTTCTTATAAGCTAAAGGTGTTCAAAGTGTGAAGCACAAAGCACAACCTCTCTAAAAATCTATTGTTTTACATTCATCATTTATGAGGGTTTATGGAATTGGAATTGTATACACCTAAAACGGTCATCACACACAAATTAATTAAATATAACCTATTTGATTAATACTTCAACTACATATAAATAAGGTCCTACTTTATTTATATTGTTCACTTTCCTTTTAATTCTCCTAATTCACATTCTTCTAAATTAAATAAACAGAAAAACCCTAAACGTGTTTATTTAATTAATCTTCCCTAATCCTAATTAAGAATTAGAGCACATTTCTACAAATTTTTGTGTGCCACCTCATAAAGGTCACACGAAAATAAATAAGCCTAATTATTAATTAGAATTATCCTCACACACTTCCACCAATGAGAAAAAGCACATGGCTTTATTCCCCCACACTTCCAACAAATTTGGAGCACATGGGTCTTTGTTTCACACAGTTGGGAATCCCATACATTTGGCATGCTTCCAATTGGTTAAAGGATTCTCTCCACACACATGGCATGTTGTCTTTGGTCAAGGGGACAACATCCTAATTCCTTTCATCTCCACCATCTATTATTTCTCCTTCTAATCTAGAATGTTGATAGGTGCCACATCACAAAATTCTTGAGAAACCCTATAAATACACCCTCTTGCCTTAGCATTTATCATCCACCTTTTGAGTAATGTTATAATGCTATTTTGAGATACAAATTGGAATAGTGTTATAATGCCATTTTTCATCCACACTTTGAGTATTGTTACCATGCAGGTTTTTCGTAGGAGCTTGGAGCTTTCATGGAGTCTTATACTTAGTTTTCATATCATGTGTTACTTTTCATTCTCATCTTAGATTAATTAATTGCTTCATAGTTACATTTTATCATCCTCATTGCATCATAGTTACATTTTAGGTTAGTTTGTTTTATGTTTGCATTTGAGCATATGCATAATCATGGATAGTTTACTATAGTTACATATCATCTCACTCATCTCCACTTGTTCATCTATCATCAACATCATCCTTTGTTTCTCATTGTATTCATCATCAATTCCATCATCTCGTTTCATTTAGAAGCTTACTACTAATTGTAGACATGTCAAATTTACATCATGCATAATCATATTCCATTCATCAAATAAATCAGGACTTTATTTAAATCAAATCCTAAATCATATTCCACCATTTTCTAATTTAAATAAATCAAGTATAAGTCCAAAATGTCAACTCATCTAATCAGCATTAATCAGCATGATCATCATCTAATCCTAATCTAATACTAATCACATCCCACTTGCATTATCTAGATCTAGCCACTTGCACAATAAATCAATTTTATTGATTTATTAAAAACCTCATTTTCCCTCAACATGACAAGTCAAACAGGGCATTTATTGCTCTTCTTTCTTGTCCCCCTCTCAAAATTTATTGCAAATTTGAATTCAAAATTCCCCCTCTTGGGCACTCTTCCCAAATCTTGCATATACATCAACTAATCACATGATGACAAGTGTCCTCAACTCATTGGCTTGTTTTTGATCCCACATTGGTCCCTCTTCAACACTTGGCATTTTGAAAATCTTTAAATAGGTGCATTCATCTTTGAGCAAATCCTTCACAATTTTATGCAAGGTTACTCTCTCCATTTGAGATTTGATCTTGTTCATCATCACTCCACCATCTCCATTTGCATTTTATCATTTTGAGCTTTAATCAAGGATTGGGAAAGGGTCACTAGCACATGTGACACCAATCCAACTATGGAATAGGTAATTTGGTTTTGTTTTCATAATGCTTTGGTATTTCTAGTATCATTTGTTGCATTTGGAAGCATTCCTAAGGTATTTCATAGAGGCATTTTAATAGAGTTTGCATAACACTAACCCATGCTTGAAGTGTAGTTTGTTTGCAGATTTTAAAATGATGCCTACATTTGGCGCTAGAAGGAGGGTCTTTGCAAATTTTTAGGCACATCTCTTACGCCTGCTAATGGCGTTAGTTTGAAAGTCTATCAAATAGCTCACGTACTTTTCTTTTGACAGCTTCTTTGTTCTTGATTTATGTTTCTGCATTTTACATATTACCACATGTCTTCATACGTTCCATGGGATAGCATTTCTTTCAAAAATTATGTTACATAATTCACGCCTTGGGTTCAGAAAAGTTAACATAGCACACAATTTGGCTTTGATTCGCCTATAACCTCGAGTAAAAGGTCGCATATACAAAGCAGCTAGCTAGTAAGGTAGCTTGTTGGCATTGGGGCATGAACTGCTTATGGTTATTTAGGCGTGACTTTTCTTTCGCCTGCTAATAGAATCGGCCTGAAAGTCAGTCTTTTCAAAGATATCCTTCCTGTGGCATCTCTTTAGGCATAACCCCCGCATTTTTCTTGCTATTTTTTCCATACATTCTGCTCATTTTATCTTGTGACTTATGCGTTACAAAATCCTAGGCATCAGGGTAAAGGGGTTTCTTGTGTATGCTGGTAGATGTTGGCAAAAGTTGGTCGCCCTTGTTTCCCCAATAAAAAGCTGTTGTTTCTTCAAATACTAGCTGGTGTCAATATCGGCAGAGACTATCCAGCAAGGAGACCAGAAGCCTTGCATCCGTGCTTGATGTAACTGGACTCCTTCGTAGCCTGCAAAAACAAGAAATCCATTATTCTAGAAAGTGTCAACCTGTAACTGGAGGCCTTGAGATTTGACTGTCAGCATAGCTATAAAGTGTTATGTTTTGTAAAGTGAGCCAGTCCCGTCTTGCTCTTTGTTCCTTGTTTGTCCGCATTTCCTACCTAAAGAATCTATCCGGGACTAGAGTTATATGATAATGTTGGAGAAATACAGTATCCCACGTGGTCTCCAGTGTTCTCCTTCGCTGGCAAAGTTCTCAATATGAATCAAACCTCTATCTTTATGCTTGATGGATGTCCATACTTAGGTTCAGAAAAGCTTCCATTTTGGCACAGGCAAAAGGTCCGCAATAGGCGCACCTTTGATGACACCTTGGACCTTTGCTGGTTCCTTTCAATGCTGAGTGTAGTACTGGGTATTGTTGACTTTCTTTCTTTTTTAAAAAAAATAAAAAAATAAATTGCAGGCATTCTTTATTACTTGTCTTATCTCATGAAGATTGTGGCTTTAAAATTAATTGGGCAGTCAACTTCATTACTGGCTTTACCCACTGACCTTCACTTGCTCACCATCAAAGAGACATCATCCACCCAATTTGTAGACTAAATCTTTTAGAGTTAATGCAATATTGGTAGAGGTAGGACTTAATTCCTTAGTCTTTTCCCACGATGGAAACATAGAAAAGGGTGTATGAACTTTTAATCATTTACTGTTTTGAGGGGAAAAGTCAAAGGGGATAATCAACTTCCTGGAGGATGATTTATAGTGGGAGAAATAGTGGGACTGTGAAGAAACCGAACATGGCATATTCTTATTTCTTCCCTCTCTAGACGAACCAAATGCAGCGTATTATTGTTTTAGGGAGCGGCTATTTCACTTGCTGGCTGCAGTAAATTAAAAGTCTGTATTTGATGTTTGCGTTGATTAAAAGTCTTTATCTGCTGTTTGTTGTTTCACACCTGTCAAAGGCATACATTTGAAAGCTCGTTGTCTTTAATACATCTATTGGCCATCTTTTCTCATGTGTGAAAATGCCATTGGCTCAAAAAGAAAGTGTCTATTCGTAGTCAGAGCATCAATTCACTGGGGTTTGTTTTCGAAATTGCCTATAAAGTCCAATTTCACATCTTTCAAGAAGATACGTCAGCACTAAAAGTTCATAAGTTTTGGCAAATTTAAAATTGTTTGAATTCAAAGGTGGTGATATTTGTTTTAATGTTCACTAATATATCATTTTGATAGGGAAATCTCTTTTTTAGGTATGAAGTGATAAAATCAATGGTCCTTTCATGAAAACAAATGCAAATGGAAATGTTGTACTATTTATTGGGTTAACTTCATAGGCATTTACAATTTTATTTGCTAACATGCCTTATATTGTTTATTTTATACAATATGGGCATACATCTAAATTCTGATAACTTTGCAATGTTCATAGGTTGATATCAAATTCAAACATCGGAATCAAGCGAAAACGAAGGTGAACAAGGTACCAAAAAAAGCGAACAAAGGCAAGGTACAAGGAAGCAAAAAATCAACAAAGAGAAGGCTATCAAATGAAAACCAAGGAGGGGAATTTTTTTTTGAAAACACAATGTGTTTTTAAACACTTTAGTGTTTGATCAACACTACCTCACGAAATTGTTTTCTTTTCGTTTTAGAACACTAATTTTCATTTGGGTCTAAAACGAACAATTTGATTTTCATTGCAAAGGACTTAAAACGAATCTTAGGACAAACTTACTAGAGTTCGTTTTGGGTTAAAAATTGAACAAACAATCTTCATATTTCATTTGGTGCTTAAAACGAATTCACAATTGCTTTGAAGGGTATAAAACGAACAAGTGTTTGAATTGTGTGATTGTCTTTTGAGTACGTATCCTCTCCCCTTGTGCTTCGTTCGATCTAGGGTGCAAGAGAAACACTCAAAATACATTTTATTGCTTTAAAACACTTCAATTTGGGCTTAAAATTGAACATCTTGTGCGAGGTGAGTAGGGCATTTTCGCTACATTCTCTTTCTTTGTGCCATCAAAGATCGCATCGAAGCTTACTGATTGTGTCTTTGCTTGCTTTTGTTTATCTTAGAGGGCCCGCCTTTGGGGAAAAAGTACTCACCCAAGCGAGACTCAACCGTAATACTCTAAAGCCAAGAGTATTTCCAGCCGGGATATAAAATGAGGGTTTTGGTTAAACGCCATAATCACGCTTTGGCTCCGATATGATGGATCCGAAAGGGGACTCTTGCCGTATGGGTCAATCTCCACGAACGGAAAGTCCTTACTAGAACCTATGTGCTAGAATTTTCAAAAATCCTTAATCTATTTGTTGGTGCAAGAACGGTCGCTTTGAAGCCACCCCACACTCTTACTTGCCTTCTAGTAGAGATGGAAAGCATGCCATGGGAGTTTCATGGGTGTTGATGTTGGTCGCCGGGATTGACGCACGAGCCGTGTGGAGGAGAGCCAAAGGGGTCAAGCATCTAACCATCCGCTAGAGATAAGCTGAATGGACTTGTCCAAGTGGGAATCCAACAAATATTGTCTTACACATCCATAGGGCTTGTAATTATTCTTGTTTGAAAACACAGTTGTGTATTCGAAAACATTTTGCAAACAAACATTCAACATGATTCTCAAAATTTCAAACCCTCTTGAAGACAAATATCATTGACTCAATCCATATGTTACTGCTTTCCCTGCGGATTCACGTCAGTAGAGGTTCCTAAGCATTGGATTATATCTCAATTTGTCTTCTTGAGTAAACAATAGGAAAACCCTTGCCTTAAGTTCGTTGAATTTCCACATAAAATATCTTGTGGGGTTTAAAGAAATTAAGACATTGGTACATCTTAGTTTGAAACTTTAATCAAAGAGAGTGTTTTTGGTAAAATAAATCCATTAAGCAAAGACTAAGCAAAATGAACTTTCATGTGTGTTGAAGACTCCAAATCCCAAAAGCAAAAATCATTGATTGGAAATCCAAAATGTTCAAATCATTCCTTGGTTAACAAAGGTCTTTAGGAAGCATATGCATGCTCTTCAATACCTAGGTCTTGGAAAATACAAAGTGGTCTTTTTAGGTTCATCTAGGGATCAAAACAAATCAAACCTCTTTCATCCATCTTTCAAAACATCCAAACATCCATCTCACAAGTCATCTTTTGAAAAACCTTGAAATCATCCTTGAAATGCTAGGCTTTATGACAAAATCAAGCAATCATTCAAACTCATTGAGATCAAGTCCTTGAAAACATTTATCAAAAACACCTTTGGCTAGGAGTGTGTGAATGCATCCTTTTGCATATCTTTAGTCAAAGTCATCCAAATCATCTTGTCTAGCTTAGTGTATGTAGATGAATCCTTCTCATATACTTAGTGAAACAATCATCCTATTTGGGTAGGTGTGGGTAGATGCATCCTTCTCCTCACACATATCCAAATCATCATCTTTTGAACACAACTATCCTTTAGATCATTATCAAACATCTTAGGGTCTTTTTGTTCAAAATCCAAAACCAAAATCCAAATCAAAGATCAAGGACAAAGTCTCAAAATCCAAAACATCAAACCAATCAAAAATCCAAAGCCTGGTATTTCATTCAAGATCTATCAAAAGTCAAAACATCCATAGCATCCATCTTTAAACATCACCATCATATCATCATCACGTTTGATCCTAAAAGGCATCCTAAAAACTTTCACTTTGGGACATAAAATAGAGATTAAATCCAAGGAATCAAGAGATTCATCTCCCATATTTCTGAAGATTGATCCTTGTTTTATGGTTCTAACGAGATCTCAATACAAGAAGAGTATGGAAGCCCACAAAGAAACTCCCGCTTCAAGTGACCTTAGCCAAACAAATGCAGAAATGAATCTTGCAGAATCAAGCAATCCATTGGTCCCCTCATCATCACAAAACCCACAAGAAGAAAATCAAGGGGAGGACCTCACCTTTGGAATGTCTCGCGAAGAAATAGCCGAAATGCTCCAAAATCTGGACAACCATAGAATCATCAACATCATGATGAAACTTAACCCTTCGTTATACATGCTTGAACTAGCAAAGCAAGGGGCCAAGTTGCCTTCGGATTTTGATGTAAGCACCATAGTAGAGACATCTTTTCCGCCAATCTCATCCACCATCCCCATTTCATCTACACCTCCATCCCAAAACGTCACGCAAAACATTCCAAAAATCACGACATCGATTGCTCCAACTCAACCAAATGTCAACAAGGGAAACACATTTCTCAATGAACTTCAATCACATCCCCTTGTGAATAACCAAAACTTGGACGCAAACACCACAGTGGAACAAAACACCCTCCAAAATTCATTACACCAAAATGTTCCTCTCACTTTACATTATGACCTATCATCAACATCATTTCATGGAGCACCACAAACACCTCTTCTCACGAATTCACAAGAGGAGGGAGACATATTCAGAGCAGGGGGCATTTTTAACGCCACAACACTCTCGCAAGGATTCGCCCCCCTCACATTTCCACCTATCCCACCACTACCATTATCATCCACATCACTCCTTGGCTTGGGGTTGCCTCCCCAACCAAGCATCAATCAAACCGCTATCCCAACCATGAATCAAAACATTTTGCCAAACGCTCAAAACTTATTGTTGACATCACAACAACAAACGACAAACACGCAAGCAATGGCAACATCATCAAACACCCCCACAACATTGCAAAACATGGTCTCTCAAGGGCCAATCACATCAACGATGCCACTTACCACATCAACAACACCATCCACCAATCACACAATCAACACGACAACACCATCCACCTTTCACGCAATCAACATGACAACACCATCTACCAACCAAATGATCAACACAACATCATCATTCACCACCACCACAAACACCATTCCAAATCCACCACCACCCCCACCGCCACCAACATTCACCACATCAAACCAATTCGACGCAACATTGCAAGTTGCTTTCCAAAGAGGCTATCAACAAGTGCAAAAAACAAAAAGCCGTGCAACAGGCCGCTCAAGCTGCGCAAGCTGCCAAAACCGCACAAGCTGCATTACAAGCACAACAAGCACAACAAGCCAAAGCTTTATTGCAACAACAACAACAACAAGCCGCCCAAGCCGCACAAGCATTGCAAGCACAACTTTTATTGCAACAACAAACCGCACAAGCGCAAGCTCAAGCACAAGCTCAAGCACAAGCACAAGCACAAGCACAACTTCTTGCACAAGCAGCGCAATGGCAAGCATACCAACAAGCATTAAAACAATATCAAGAACAACAAGAAGCAGTAGAATTGGCAGCCCAACAACAAGCATTGTGGGAACAAGAACAAGCAGAACAACAAGCGTTGCTAGAACAGCAACAAGCGCAACAACAAGCAGAACAAAAAGCGTTGTTAGAACAATAACAAGTGCAACAACAAGCAAAAATCTTAGCGCAACAACAACAAGAGCAACAACAAGCGTTGTTCATCCAAAAGCAAGTAGAAGCCTACTTCGCTCGCCACAACATACCAATACCAGTGAACAACGCACAAACCAACCCATCCATCCAAACCAACCCATCCATCCAAACCAACTCATCCATCCAAACTACGATTGCAACACCCAAAAACACATTCATCCCACCCCCTGATCCTCAGAATGATATGACAACACAATTCAAGTTGCTCTCGCAACAAGTACTCGATCTTCAATCAGGGCGGACAACCAAAACGAAGCAACTTGTGTCCCTATCCATTTGATAGGAGCCTAGATATGAAACTATTCCCTAAGGGATTTGAGATCCCTAAATTTGACAAATATCGAGGGATCTGGAAACCTCAAGATCACATCGTGGAATTCCGTGTTCATTGTATGGAGGTTGCATATGACGATACTTATCTGATGCGGCTATTCCCTAGGAGCTTAGCAGGAAATGCTATAGAATGGTTCTCTCGCTTACCTTCAGGCATTAGGACATTCGAAGAAATTAGAGATGCATTCATTAGAAACTACGCCTATAACATTACAATGGATATTAGTCTCGAAGAACTCTACGCTCTGAAACAAGGAAAGAATGAATCTTTCGCTTCATTTCTTCAATGATGGCAATCCAAGGCCAATCAGAGCAAATGGACCATGCCAGAAGAGCAACAAGTCTGCACAATCATTACCAATCTTGAAAGTCATCTATCATTCCACCTCAAGGTTCAGGGAATCACTACCTATGATCAACTAATCTCCAAGGCGCTTAGCATCGAAAGAGCCCTTGCAACCCAACCCATCGAATCAACATCATATCACGAACCACAAAACAATCGCCCACCCTCAAATTACAATGATAAACCTCGTACATGGGCGAGAAACAAGAACATCACTAATGATGGCGTCGTCGATGCCAAGGTGGTCATTAGTGGTCCACGCCAAAATACAACCGCATCGCAAACCCAACCACAACGCCAAAACACTCATCACACAACATATCAACCCAACAATAATCCCACCATGAATAACGTCAATGACCAAAGAGGACCACCTCAACGTAAAACATACCCCAAACGAAAATACACTACTTTGGGGGAACCACTTGAGGACATCATGAAAAAGCTAATCGACGAAAAACTCATTCAAGCTCCTACATTTGAAAATTACCAAGAACCTGATGTCAAACCTCCTTGGTACAATGAGAATCAATTGTGTGAATTCCACAAAATCAAAGGCCACACCACAAATAATTGTATGAGACTCAAGAACATCATTCAAGATCTCATTGACAAAAGAATCATAAATGTGGAAGCACCTACTGGGAATCACGATCTTAAGATCTACATGAATCCGATGCCAAATCATGGCAACAAGGGAAATAACAAGGATAAAGGAAAAGGCAGTGTAAATCATGTATACGAAACAGTTGTTGCCAACCTCAATGAAAACTGCATGGTCATCACGATCAAAGGCGCCCATGCCGAAGACTGTGGAGTCACCACAAGAGGCGGAAAAGTCACCATTGCAGGGTCATCCCAACCCAATAGAGTCCCTACATCAAGAGCCGTTCCGTATAGCTACAATGTCGTAGACCAACTCAAGAGAACACCAGCACACATCTCCATCATGGAGTTGTTAAAAATCTCATCAGCCCATAAAAAGATCCTCGAAGAAGCATTAGCCTCATCTACCATCCCCGCAGACCTCGATGCGGAACAATTCCAAGCTATGGTCGGAAACATCATAACGCCTAACCTCCTTACATTTTCCGACCAAGATTTTCCCGCCCAACCATCTCACAATCGTGCACTTCACTTAGAGGTCATTGTGAACAAAAGCAAAATCAAAAGGGTCCTGGTGGATGGAGGTGCAGGTTTAAACATTTGTTCTTTTAGCCTCATCAAGCAGTTAAAGATATCAGAAGATTCCATTGACAAAGGGAAGGGCATCACAATCAGAGCATATGATGACCAAGAAAGAGTGTCACAAGGCACAATTAAGCTCCCTATCCAAGTAGGGCCAACACTTATGGAAACCACCTGTCAGGTCCTAGACCTCGACTTACCATACAACATTCTCCTGGGACGCCCATGGATTCATGCAATGAAAGCCGTAGCATCAACCTTCCACCAATGTGTAAAATTTACACATAATGGACAAGAGGTCACTATCCATGGAGATCCCGAGCCATTTTCATACTGCAAGAACCTGGAAGCCAAATATTACAAAATCCCCCAAGTGCCAAAAATGATGAGGGCCCATCCACATCATACATCGATCCCGCCACTCACGCCCACTTTTGGCGACAGAGACACCACCATTCCCACCATATCCGATATCAAGCTCATCATCCAAGAGGACGGTTGTGGAAGTTATAAGTTGCCTAACAATGCTTTTGTGATAGGAGAGTTACCACAATCTCCAAGATCACGAGGACGCCCACAAGAAAATCAAGCTCCCTCATCACAAACCTATCCTCAAAATTATCCTGAATTCACAAGGTGGGGAGACCTTGGCCATGAGGTAATTGAAGCAGATCCATCAAACATGTTGTATCGAGATGAAAGAACGACACCTGAATTACCAATGGATGAAAGAAGCAGAGGCCTACACATGATGCTTGCGATGGGCTATGACCGAAATCAAAGACTGGGACAAAATGACAATGGGCTCTTAATACCAATCATGCCTGAGATGCGACCTATAACAAATCTTGGTCTTGGATGTACCCCTCCGAGAATAACCATACATGGCCGAACTCCTCTGGTTAGAGCTGCTAATGGTTCTCCTCAGCCAATCCTAGTACAAGTGCACTCCCCAATACCCATAGGGACAGACATGCATAACTTTATCACTGAGCCCTATATTAGTAGCGATGACGAAGATACCTTATCCAACCTACCTAGGTTATTCGAAGATACCACCCTATGTATGATTAGTACCATATCCTTTGAATCAGATACGCAAAATCATGAGATCCACTTAGTCTACCCCCAACTGATCGACTATGACCAATGAGGACCACCAGTTCTCGATACATTCGAAAACGATGAAGCACTCTCAGAATTCATGGGGTTGAGGGATAACATTCCAGATGGAGATCACAAGGCAGGATTCATAATGGAGTTAGACACACACGCCTACTATGGGGAAATGATTGAATCCTTCAGTCGCAAAAGTGAGAAACTAAGAATCCTATCCAAGTCCTTGAGTGAAAACCACACCGTGGCACTCTCCTCACAACAAAATAGTAAAATAAAGGACGATCCAATCCGCGGAACCTCTCTGAGGCACCGAGGATGAAGGATTCAATCTTCCCTAAGAGCTATTCATCAAGAGAAGCCGCCAGCCTTGGCCAAAAAAATGCAACCTACCAACCTAGGGAACGTAGGAGACCCAGCATTCTATGCTGAATCATTATTATCAAGAGCAAGAACTCCTAGCAAAGATTCCTAAAGGAAAGATAAATAAACTTTGCATGGAGTTATGTGGATATGCCAGGACTTGATCCAAATACTGTGGTCCATCACCTAGCAGTGTATCCAGATGCAAAACCCGTCAGACAGAAGCTTCGCAAAATGCATCCTCAAATTGTTTTGTTAGTCAAAATGGAGCTCAAAAAGCTATTAGATGCTGGATTCATCCGACCAATTGATTATCCAGAATGGGTATCGAACTTGGTACCCATGTCAAAACCTGACAGAGCCATCAAAATCTATACGAACTTTAGAGATTTGAACAAAGCATGTCCCAAGGATGACTTTCCACTTCCAATATTGATATGATAGTGGACATGACAGCAGGGCATGAGATGCTATCACTAATGGACGGATTTTCAGGATACAACCAAATTATGATAGCAAAAGAAGACCAACACAAGACGGCTTTCACTTGTCCGTGGGGGACCTACTGCTGGAACATGATGCCGTTCGGCCTAAAGAATGCAGGAGCAACTTATCAAAGGGCCATGACACTGATATTTCATGACATGATTCACAAGATAGTTGAAGACTATGTCGACGACATCCTAGCAAAGTCAAGAAAAAGACAAGATCATATAGCAACCCTAAGTGCTATCTTTGACAGATTAGAGGAATACAAAGTAAGACTAAATCCCAAGAAGTGCGTCTTCGGCGTACAATCAGGAAAACTGCTAGGATACATAGTCTCCATGAGGGGTATTGAGGTGGACCCAGCAAAAGTCAAAGCAATCCTTGAGATGGAAGCACCAAGGAACTTAAAGTAACCGAGGCCTCCAAGTGCCCAACCATTAGAAGGTTCATAGCACAATTAAGTGCATAAGCAGAATCCAGATTCACACCTTACCCAAGGGGGTAGTATACAAATGGGATACCAAGCGAAGAGGCATTCAAAAAAAAAATAAAGCGAAGAGCTCCACGACACCTCCAAGTTAATGCCACCTATCCCGAAAACCATTGATCTTATATGTCAAAGAATGCCAGCAGCTCCTAGGAGCTCTTCTCTACTAACATGATGAAAATCCAACGTAGTACATCTTTACTATATCAAATAGGACAATGGTCTGGCCATGAGCTAAATTACTCCTTCATTGAAAAAAGCTTGCCTCGCAGTAGTGTTTGCATCCCAAAAATTCAGACACTACATGTTGGCACACAAGATCAAGCTCATTGCTAAAATTGATCCCCTCAAATATCTTTTATCTAAGGCAATGTTAACTGGCAGAATGGCAAAATGGGTCATGATATTATCAGAATATGACATCGAGTATGTTGAGAGAAAAGCCATCAAGGGGCAAGTTATTGCAGACCAATTAGCAGAAGCACCTATGTATTCTGAGAATCCCCTCATCTCAGAGTTTCCAGATGAGTCTATTTTTAACCTCAACATTGCTGATCACTGGAAACTATACTTCGATGGTTCATATACACAACATGGATCGAGTCGGGTGTCTTCTTCATCACTCCCCACATGGGGACCGCAAGATACCAAGATCATACAAACTAGCATTTCCTTGCACTAACAACATTTCAGAATACGAGGCTTTGACTATAGGTCTCAGGATAGTAGTGCAGTGGAATATCATAGCTCTCAAAGGTCTACGGTGACTCACAGTTGATCATAAATCAGGTCAATAACGAATATCAGACAAAGGATTACAAGCTAACCCCATACAAAAAATTGGTGGAAACTCTAAAAGAATCCTTCATCGACATAACATTTGAGCAGATTCCAAGAACCAACAACAGAGCAGCTGACGCCATGGCTACAATTGGGTCTCTATTAGACATCCCTCATAATGTACCAAAATATGAATTTCTGATCGAGCAGATTCTCGTTCCCACATTCGAGGTACCAGAATCGGAATATGTGTGTGAAATCGTTGGTCCTGGCGATCCTTGGTATCATGACATATATACATATCTTCGAATAGGAGTCTTACCCGCTGACCTACCATCGAGCCTAAAACGAACCTTCATCAAAAAAGCATCTAGATTTGTCATCCTAGGTGATACCTTATACCGTAGAAGCATAGAGGGTACTTTACTTTGCTGTCTAAATGCTGAGGAGGCATTAACCGCTCTAACTGAGGTTCATAACGGCATTTGTGGCTCACACTCGAGTGGAATAACCATTGCCAAGAAACTGCTGAGGCTAGGGTATTATTGGCCCACGATGGAAAGAGAAGCAC
>VDFB02113478.1:0-33951 GCA_007258455.2 Sequoia sempervirens
AAATTACATACTACCTCTGAAGTAGCATGCTTTATTGGTATTTCTTCGACCCATTACGTGAAGTAGTTGGTAGTGGTGAGGACATTTATGTGTCTCACACTTGATGGTGGATTCATTGTGCCAATGAAATCAATTCCCCACTGCTGGAAAGGCTCCTTAATGATGACTAGTTTCAGGGGTAGAGTTGCCAATGTTGGCTTGCCTATGAACTGTTGACATAGTTCACATTTATGCACCAAAGAGTATGCATCTTGAAAAAGAGTAGGCCAATAATATTTAGCTTGCAAAATCTTGTGAGCTATAACTGGTGCAAAAAAAGTCCTCCACATGCTAAGTCATGAAAAGACTTCAACAACTTACTTTGTTGAGCTTTATCAACACAACACAAGAAAGTACCATCCAAACTATGCTTATACAATCCATTATCCCATAAGACACAATTTTTTGATTTGAGCTTGATTTATCTTTTCTCCTTGGGTGTAAGGTGATTTGAAAATACTTTGTATGTAAGGAAATGAGCAATATTTGAGTACCATTCATCAATAATGACAAAAAAAACTATTGGAAAATCATTTAAACTCACCTCCTTGTCTGAAACTTCTTCATCAAGATTATTATCAACAATATGCTGACATAAATCTCACCCACACACTAGTTTGGTAGGCTTGATGTCTATGTCATATTCATGTATCTTGGAAATCCAATTGACCCTTTTTGTACCAAATTCCTACCATGTCAAGATGGACTTGACATTTGAATCTAGAACCAACACTTTGACATTACTGTTAAGGATGTAAAAATTGAAATGCTTCACTTCCTTAACCATAGGAAAATCATGTTTTTCCATTTGGGAATACTTGAATTCATGAGTCTTGAAAGGATAAGTCATGGATTCAATTGGGGATTCAAATCCATCACTATTCTCTTGCACCAAGATTGTTGAGAGTATATGCTTGGAAGTATAACTATACATGATAAATTCTTTAGTGTAGTCTACGTAGACTAACACCGATGCATGAGCAATAATATATTTAATGTCATCAAATGTAGCTTTCCTTTTTATAGTCCAGTGAAAATTGAAAGTTCCTTTGATCACATTTACAATATGAAGAGTGTTTTCTATGAAATCAGGTGCAAACCTCCGTAAAAAAATCACCTTTTCAAAGAAAGAATGAACTAATTTCTGGATGGAAAATTAAGAGCTTGGATAATTTTAACCCTTTTAGGATCAATTTTGATACACTCCTTGGACACAATGTGATGAAGAAGTTTACTCTTTGTGAACCCAAAAAATGAATTCTTGGGATTCAAGGAAATTCTACGTTGTTAACACCTCTCCAAGCTTTTCCTCAAATGGAAGAAATTCTTTTGATGCTTCTTGGAAAATATTGTAAGATCGTTAAGGTAAACTATGATGAACTTACCCATTACGTCATAGAAATCCAAATACATTGCACACTAGAACATGGCGCTAGCATTGATAATACCAAAATGCATTCTGTGATACACAAAAGTACCACATGGAGTTGTAAAGGTAGTTGTATGTTGATCATCTAGACTAACCTCTATCTAGTTGTAACTGGAGAACCAATCTAGCATAGAAAGAATCTCAGACCCAATTATCATTTGAAGAACTTGATCCATCATTGGATGAGGATAGTTGTCCTTTAGTGACAACTAATTTAGATTCTTGAAATCCACACAAATGAAAATTTATCTATTCTTTTTAAGAACAAGAACAGTATTTTCTATCCACGTTGAATGGTGGATAGGAAATATAATCCTTGCATTCAACATCTTCTAGATTTATGAAAGAATAGTTCCAAATTTTTTGGTGTTGTATTGCCTTTTTTTTTGCTTATAAGGAAATTCTCCTTCTTTGAGTGGAGTCTTGTGTTGCACATATTTTGGACAAAAAGACTTCAAATCTTCATATGAATATGCCAACATGTCCATGTATTGCCGTAGTAACTCAACAAACTTTTATTTTTCCTTTTTAGTGTAACACTTTCTGATTTTCACCATTTTAGGATCTTCTTTAGTTCCTAAGTTGATATGCTCAACTTCATTAGATGAATCAAAATTGGATTGTTGCTTTATGAAACAATGATCATATTTTTCAAAAATTCTTTCAAGGGATACCAACCCCTTGGGAATTTTATTTCCTTTGAGCTAAATAAATTCTTCACCTGTAATTGGATCAACTTTAGAGACAATTTCTTGGGATGGAGAATCTTCCTTCAAATTACAACTCATCAAAATTTTCTACCTTTTCCAAAAAGGCTATGATCTGATGATCGTCATTCAAAATTTACCAATTATCTGAGCTATCAGGAACACTTGGGTAGAAAACTATCTCAATGGTATTGGTAGGTCCATGAAAATATTTATGTGGTATCAAGATTGTGGCTCAAACTACTAAGGAATCAACTCTATCATTATACTCTCTCAGAACTATAGAAATATCGAAAGCATCAAACTACTCAATGCAATCCCAAATGAGATTTTGATAATTCCTAAGCCTGTCATTCTTAGTTTCATACAAATTTCTTATTTGGCAGACTACCAACTTAGCATCACCTTGGGAATGAAGTTTCTTGATTCTTTCTTGCTCGTAACTTGCATGCCTAATAATAAATCTTCATATTCAGCTATGTTATTAGTATTATCAAACTATAATATGAAAGAAAAAGGAAAGTTTTTTCCTTTTTGAGAGTGAAAAGAAATCCTAGCTCTTGAACCGATGGAAGAACTACCATCAAAATCAATTATCCAAACATCATTTGGATCACCAAGACTTGCATGTTCAAAATCTATAACTTCATCATCTGATGAAGCTTCATAATCTGTGAAATAAAAATATCTGAAGATGATTCATTCTGTGTTGAAGATGAGCCAAATTTTTTTGACTCATGCTTTGTATTTGATGAAGATTCAATGTCCTCATTAGTTTGAAAACAATAAGTATCAACACTTGAAGACTCAAATAAAATTTGAGCTCTTGGATCATTGGACTTAGTGACTAAGAATTTGAACTCCCTTTCATAAGCCAACTTTTCCATTAGACCCTTTACGGGTATCCTAGCCTCTGATATATCCATGTCAAGTTCTTCTCCTACATCTTTTCAAAAATTGTATCCAAGTAAAATACCATAGAACACTAGAACATCTGCTACCAAGATTGTTATCTTGATCTTCTCCTCTGGATATGCAACAAATGCAAACTGTGCATCCTTAATCTACCTGATCAAAGGTACTTCTTTGTTCTCCATAGAGAAATGACGATCAAATTTTTTCATGAGATTCAAACCCAAGGCAGTAGCTACCTTAGTAGGCATGACATTATCAGATGCACCAGAGTCTATAACACAATTACTCAACTTAAAGCCATTGACAAGTAAATAAATATAGAATGGATCGATCCTTCCAAAAGCAATTGGAGGAGTAGTAACTAAATTATTCTTAGGAGGCTTAGGCTTTAGAATACCAGGAACATCTAAAGAGGAATCTCTACTAGGCTTAATTCCCTTATCTCTAACAAACTTGACAAGCCTGTCAAATTGATCGAGATTAGCTTTGAGGTATTTAGCTTCAAAAATTTGGAATTTTGTCCTCTTTGCATGGTCAATAATATTAAAATCTTGAAAGGAACTTTGCAAAGAAGACAGGGTAACTTCATTGATAGGTTTAACAAAAGGGAAAATAGTCTTAGGAGCCTAGATATTGGTTTTTGGTATTGAAGGAACTATAGGAGGATGAGGAGCACTTGTTTATTTGTTGTATCTTTGGGTTGCCAAGGTAAAGGAGATCCTCTTTTCACAATAGTTACTGGTGATTTTTCCTTTGCTTTTGGGGAATCAAATTGAGCTTGATCAAGTTGATTTTTCTATGATCATGTGAGAACAACATATGTATCAGGTACTAGGTCCTCATCATCAGATTCATTCTCAACTTATAAATAACCAATGTTTGAGTCACTAGTTGGATCTATTCCCTCATCTTGGAATATATTAGCATCTTCCTCCATAGAATATTCTAGTTGTGCATACTCATCCTACTCTGCTTCATAATACCTCACAACTAAATTGGTAGGTGGAGCTTCTAGAGAAATCCTTCCTTACCATGTAGGAAGATGGTTTTGATTTTTGTTTCCAAAATAATTGGAAGAATTTAAGAAATTACTTCTAGGAACATCCTTGTAGGAACTATTAGAAACTTGCTTCTTTAAGTCCAATAACTCATTTTCTTACCTTTGTACCATAGGATCCACAAAATTGGAGTTGTTATTTGAAGATGAAGAATTTTATGCTTGCCCTCTTCTATTTGGGTTCATTCTTATTTTGCTAGCAAGTATCAAATCATCTTCAAGGTTTGTAGCTAGCTATTGGGAATTTTCAAGATTAGTTATGACTGCCCTAAGCAATAAGAAGCTTACTTATGTAAGTTGCATATTGATGAAAAAGCACTTAAGATTATGGGTTGTTGGTTTAGCCTTTGTGGGAATTCTTGTCACTAACTTATTAAACTTAGCCACAAATGGTGTGTAAGATACTCCAAGGTTTGCTTGCACTAACCAACAAGAAGACTTCACTCTACCTTCCACCAAGAAATTTCCAACCTCTAGGCTCTATCTTGACTTAGTTCATCAACTAAACCTTGCTTCTACTCTGTTCCAAGAGTTTCAATCCTTGTGCTTAACCTTGGAGGACAAACACCATTTGAATTTGCAATCTTCTTCCAACACTTAGAAGGGTCTAGATGCCAACTTCATCATCAACCTTGAGCTACTTGCAGGGGAATTGGAAACACTGTCTCTTTGCATTTCACATTCATTTGAATGCATCTTAGAGGTTCTTTAACTTTCACTTTACCCGATTTCAAAATCTTGCCTTGAAGAGGCCTAACTTCTACTAGCCCTTACCAGTCCCTTTTTGGATTTTCTTGTTCAAATTTGACAAACAACCTAGCAAATAAATTACACTTTCTGATACCCTTTTCAGTCCTTTAAATCTTTCACAGGGTGTCAGGCCTCTGTTTCATCCGTACAATGGTTTCCTACTATTAAGGACAAATAGGCTAATTAGGCCTAATTCCTAGGGTTTCAATGTTCTACTGCTAATATCTCCTCCAAATGGCTTAGTCAAGCTCCAATCCTTCTAAGTTATTTGTGTTAGGTCATTTCACACTTGGAACTGTACTTGTTCTGTACAATGGTACCTTCCCCTGCCTATTCTCTTTATCTTTTCTTCCTCAAACCTCTAACCAGGCAGTCACATCTCGCCTAGGGTTTGATATTACAAATCATTGCTTTCCTTCCCATGAATCCTATTGCTAAGTATTTAAAATAGACTGGCTCCCATTCCATATTCCACCAATCTTAGGGAAAACCCGTGGTCAGTGTTTATGGGGGAGCCATGAAAAGATTTACTGCTCAAAACAGGGAAAATTAACAATCTACACTATAATCTATAAACTAGGAACAACAAATCTACACTAAGCTACTTGAATACATGATGAAGATTACTCTATACTATCCAATGAACACAGTAACAAAGATAAAACTATATATACAATGTCCTTTATGCCACTGTTTCTCAAAACACACGGGATTTTCAGAAAACACATAATTCTGCCAAACTGTCTTCTATTCCACACCACAAAATTTGATTACAACCACTACTAAACTACTTATCTACGAGCCATACATTATCATAGATTCCTTTTCCATCATTCAAGGGATATGGATCAATCCCATGTTCCTAAACTTCAGGGAATCCAACCCCACTAAGTTGCATGCAATCACTCAAAATGTTGCCATGCAATTTTACAATATTCTTGCAACTTACCATCATGTCATGATCCTAGATCTTAGGACCTCTAACACCTTGTTTTCAAACCAACAACCCCTTAACTGTCCCTTAGCATCTTTTAACAATGTAGATGTGATTAACACACATTTAATGCATTATCTTCTAACATATGTTGTCCCAAGCTAAAAACAACATTTAATAACAATGCTAACTAAGATGACATTAATCCTAATGATTAACTCATCACACTCAACCAAGACCTTCTAAGGTCCAAAATAAAGAATAAAACATCCTAACTTGGCTAAGGTCGTGCATAAGTCAAAATTTTAACAAAATGAAAATGAGTGTCAAAGCTCCTACCAAAAAGTCCTATAAGCGGGTCACGATGGGGAACCGGTGCTATTGCCAACCCATACATTTTTCTCTTTGGATCAAATAATTTCTTGTATGTTGTTGGAAATTCATGGACTAAAATTATTCTATTGTTGTCTTAGCTATTATAACAAGAATAAAATTCCAATTGCATTGGAAAAGAATGGAAAATAGTCGTGTTGTGTGGAAAATTTAGTATTTACCTCGGCAGCATGTCAAGCAAAATCCATTAAGACCCATCTATCACAACACCTTGGCAGTTTAAAAGGGTGAACATCATAACTAAACAATCTGAAATAAGTGGACTTGGGGTATTGAATAAACCAATATTCCCATTCTCAAATGAATTCCATAGCCTCTTGTGACAATTTGAAACCAATGTCACCCATGAGCTAATTGATAACAACATATAGAAATGCATCACTAACTCTTTTAAAATGATTTTCTACCTCCTTAAGCTCCAGTTGGCCATAATATTCCCAGACTTTCTTTTTATCTGGGCCATCATCCATTGATCCTTTAGTGTTCAACCCAGGAAACCGTCCCATCCTTGTAGCACAGTATATGACATATGAAGACATATAAAATTTCTTGGTTTCTACTACTTTCAGTAGTTGGTTATGTATATTATCAGAGATTATCTATCCCCAATCTAGAAATTTCTTCCCTTTTAGAATCAGTTGGATGAATGGGAACATCCAGTGCTTAAAAAAATGAGAAATTTGTTTTCCAAATACCCTAGCCAACAATGTAATCATGTCTCCTATATCTTCATAAAAATTAGACCTCTTGGGATTTGATGACAAATTCTTCACTGACTTCTTTTTTGTCTTAAACCACTTTTTAGTAATTAACTTCTTGTTTCCTTCCACATCCTTTTCCCAGATATTAAGTGCTTGGTCCTCGGTCCTGATATTGAGATGTGAATAAGGAGGAGGGTCAAAAACATGTCTGATCATTGCTAGGGTTAGATCAATTATTGCATTGCCTTGTGCATCAATGCACTACCTTTGAATATGATTTTATGTTTGTGCAACAGTTAGAATAAACTTAGGACACTATACAACAATAGGAAAACTGGCCACATGAGCTATCCCAAACTCTGCAATCCTCCTTGCCCTTGGGGAAACATCCTCTAAAAAGGTGTCTATGCAAAACTGCTCCAAATCAATGTGTCCCACTAGTGTATCAGTGATATTCATGACCTCAGACTTGAACTTAGATGGTACTGGGTTCCCTTGGAATTTGTACTTCATTGTAAGAGGGATTTTTTTTGGTTTGAACCTCTTTGGAATTGTTCCCTTAGATGTTCCTTCAGTGGGCACCTCTTCCTTTGAGTCAGACATTTGTTAATTATCCTACACTACTGAAAATTATCAGATAAAGAAAAGACATATGAAGAGAAATTTAACATAAGAATTCACATTATATTAGCATTAATTCAAGCTAAAATCCCAACCAACAAGTTAATTGAGCATCTTCCGGTTTCAGGTTTGGGACAAAACCAAGAACCTGACCATTTTAAGCACAAAACTGATCTCTGTCGAAAGTCAGGATCAGATCGTGACTCGACACCTATACCTATGTTAATGAAGAAGTTTAGTGCGATTTGAGGGTCTGATCCCACAATGTTTGGGAATCAGGATCAGGTCTTCTCCAAGTAGCAACACTTTAACCAATGGAGTTAATGAAGGGGTTTTGCTGAGTTCTAATCTTGATGTTGAATCAGAAGTCAGGATCAGGTCATGATTCAAAACCAAACCCATAGTGATGAACATGTGTGAGTAGCTTCCCAAGTTTCGATCCCTATGTTGAATTGGAAGTCAAGACTGGGACTTCGTCATGCACCAGGCCTTAAATATGCATGGTGAGAATAGGTCAGACCTAAGTTCTGATCCTAATGTTGAATCAAAAGTTGAGATCGGGTGTCATCAAGTCATGGTATTTAATGATATGGCCAAGTTTTGGTGTCGACCCAACTTTCGATCTCGATGGTAATGTGGGGATCAAAATTGGGACTTGGAATAGTACTTTGTCAAAAACTTTTAACATTCTATGGTGCTGATTAGATACTAGATCTTGATGGAACATCGAAAGTCGAGATCAGACAAGTGAAGGAACCTAGAATCAAATAGTTGTAAACCCTAAGTGGATTTTTGATTCCCAACTCTGAAACACATGCGTGAATTAGGAATCGCAAAGCAACAATAACGAAGGAAAAATAATATGTAACAATATCTCCAAATTGTGCCTTCAGGATCAAATTGTGGTTGGGACCAATATTTTTGTTTAAAATGGTTAGAATTTCAAAATTTTCATTTCAAACACCTTCCAACCTAATAGTAAAACAAAAACCTAAAAAACTAGGGCACAATAAGATGGACAATCTTGTGAATAGAAAACAAAACAAACAATGCAAGAAAAAGCAAAACACACCCAATGAACCAAAGGGTTTAAGAACAGAGAAAAGAAAGAAACAAAAAAAACTAGGAGAAAGTGAGGAAAGAAAGAAAAACAACAAACACCCAAAGAAAACATAGGAAAAATGAAAACAAGGAAGGAAAACACAAGAAAAACACCTACCTCCAAATGCAACCAAGAATTCTGACAACATGGCGACAAATTGAAGTGCCTCCTCAAAACCCAGCTTGACATCGCTCTTGTTCACTTTGTCAAACTATACAAGGCAGATTGGATGGAATTTGAGGAGTAATGAAATAAAAACTCATTCATATGTGCAAACAGTTAGAAATTAAATGTAGGTCGGTCGGGCCTCGAGATCGGGTCAGACGTCATAAATGCAGGGTTGCAAGAATGAAGATAAGTGAGGTTCAAGATCGAAACATGGAACCAGACCGATCTTTCAAAAAGTGCAGATTTTAGTCGACGGTCCATAGTTCAAAACCTGACAAATAGACAAGACATGAAAGCAGGAATCAGAATCAGGTCAAGAGATGAAACTAGAAATTTGAAAAGCTCTTAGTGCAAGTCACGGTCCGAAGTTTGATCTCGAAAAACACAAAGAGAGTTGGAAGTCGGGATCAAGATGGAAATAGAAACAAGAATCTTGAAAAGTTCTTGGTTCTAGTTTTGTTCCGATGCCCAACTCCAACACAAAAAGAAAAAGACAAGGCAAAGCGCAGGGATCAGGATCGGGACATGGACAAAAACTTATACTTTGTAAAGTAACAAGTGTCAGTGCCGGTTCAAAGCCTGAACCCAAAAAACAAAGAAAACCAAGACTTATGAGAAAAAAGAAATAACTCATTGTTTGATGTTGTGGTTGTGTTGCTGATATAAGGTTGTCATTGATGTCAACACTATTGGCATTAATGTCTTAGAAGCTGTATATGTTGAGGATGTTGAGAAAATTGTAATAAAATAAGTTGCAGGTTATCAATTGTGAAGTGAAGTTCAGTTTGTTGGTGAGTTCAGTACATTGATGATCAGAGGTTTTGGATTAAATGGTTTCTTTTCAAGTATATATAGTTTATCCACGTTAAGTTTCAGAGATCCGCGTGAAGATTTGATCGTGTTATGAAGATTTTTATTCTAACAATTTTTTTGTTGCTTCAGTTGGTGTTATTGAATGAAGATGATTTGATTTTAGCAATTTCAGTTGTTGCGGATGCTTCTCTAGTGATTCATGATGTTTTTGGATGTTTCTAGATTGTGCTCTATCTATGTTGCACATCCACATTGATCATTGTGCTCGCGATTTGATATTTTCTCTTGTGTGTTCATGTTTTTCATGTTCTTGGTCAACAAAGTGTTGTAGTGTGTTGTGGATCTTTGAGGATTAATTTTTGAAGGTGGTCCGTGTTTGATAATTTTATTTTTGGTCTTCACTATGTTGTGGCTGACCTTGGTTGATTCGCATTAATAATCTTTAATGTTTTGGGCCGACAATTTGTATTCATTTTATTATTTCATTAAGGCTGACATGTAGTGATGTAATTTCTTGTTGCAGATATATATAAGCATTTGTTTATACCATTTGAGGCATGGTGTGCACCAATAATGTTCCAAATATTTCAAAGGCAGAGTAGAGTGTGACGAAGAGTGAAGAAGGGTGAAGAAGTGTTCATGTGCTTAACCAAAATTGTAATCAGGCATTAGCAGATGTTATTTTCTCAGTTCAAATTCATGTGGATGTATTCCAAATCTTTGTAAGATAGTGTGTCTTCCTTTTGTAATTGAGTAGTGAGCTCTAGGCAGTGCACCTGAATGAATGTGCATTCCCCATTCATATTTCTTTATACTTTTAGTAGGGTATAATCTTGTGGACTGACTTCACCGGAGTCACTTAACAGGTTTCTCCTCTCAAATGTCTTCCTTGTGTTGCCACAATTGGTATCAAAGCAGTTCTGGAAGAAGTTTAATGACTTGAGGTGATCCGGCGTCGCTAGCTGATATTCGACATTTGATGGAAAAAAATTATTCTCCTGTGGAAGATTGAAACTGAGTTCCATCCGAAATGTGCATTGGTGAACCCTACTGGAGCATTACAAGAAATAGGTATGTTATTCCTTAGAATGGTCCTACTACTACTGCTGAGATTAGGGATGTTGAGTACAATATTAGGGCTAAGGAAGCATTGTTGAGTGCCTTGACTAATTTTGAGATGCATGAATTAAGCATTATGGATCTGAAGACTGCTTATGAGATCTAGAAAATGTTGAAAACTTTGTATGAAGGTGATGCTAATGTGAAGATTGCTAAGTTACAAAGTCTAAAAGAGAAATATGAAATGTTGAGAATGGGTGATAATGAGAACATTACTACTTTCATGCAATGAGTGAATGAACTTGTGTGCGGTACCAGATGTGTTGGTGGACAGTTGGAAGAATCAAAGATTGTTTCTAAATTGCTTAGATCCTTGCCTGCTACATACAAATTCAAAGCTACTACTATTAAGGAGCTCTGGAATGTAACAAATGTAACCAGAGATATTTTGATTGGTAAGCTTATTGCTTTTGAGTTGAGTGAGTTTGGTGATGCTCTTCCTAAGATAGAATCTGCATTCAAAGCTCCTACTTCCAGAAGAGATAAACAAAGATATGATCTAGGTGAAAGTTATTCTAGAAAGGTATTCAAGTATGAGGAGGAAATGAGAGAGATTGAAGAAGATGAGAGAAATCTAGAGGAGCTTGAGGCACTTATTGTCAAGAGAGAAGCCAGAGGAGAAGGTAAGTATAAAGGGAAATTTCCTATTAAATTTTTTTCTTGCAATAAGATGTTGGTGTAATTAATTAATTATTACACTAGCATAAGTTAACTTAGGTCTTGCATTTAATCATTTAGTCCTAGGTTGCAATCATTTAATAAATGGGATAATATTCCCTTTCCTAGTTTGTGGGATAAGATTCCTTCTAGAACTTATCTCCTTATTTAATGATCATCACCATAGGGTTCACATGTTGTCACATGTTGTTAGATCAAGACACATGGCAACATCTCATGCATATTAGGTTTTACTTCTTGCCTATTTAATCAGGCATCTTGTTCATTTGTAAAATATCCAATATCTTTTTAATCATATCATATCAATATAGAATCTCTATTGTGCATGCCTAGTTGCAACACTTTCTGGGTGGTTGATTATCTTTCCTGGTTCAAAGGTCCTCCATCGAAGTCTGCAGCTTCAAGGACTGTGCATCCATAATCTCAACATAAGATAGGTCATTTTGCATCAAGGTGTCTAGAAAGAGTCCCTAAGACAAGACATAACAAGCCTAGATTTCAAAGAAAGTGCTATTATGCTGCTGATGAAGGTGTGATAGATGATGAATCTAATAAAGGAAATGCAAGTGAGGATGAATGGGTATTTATTGCTATCAAGGAAAATGATCCTACCCCTACCGAATTTGTTAGTTGCTCAAATGTGGAGAAATCCCTAGCTGCTCGAGTTGAAAAGAAAGATGAATGGGTGATTGACAGTGGATTCTCTCATCACATGATAGGTGATAAAAGAAAATTTGTGAGCCTGGAAAAGTATGATGGTGGTGTTGTAAGATTTGGTGATGATAAAGCAGGTGTAATCCATGGCAGAGGATCCATTTCTCTTGATGGTAAGAATAATAATGATTATGTTCTTTATGTGGAAGGTTTGAAGCACAATCTTTTAAGTGTCAGATAGATGGTTGACAAGGGATAAAATATTCAATTCAAGAATGGAAAGTGTAGAATATTGGGATGTTCTAGAAATGTGATTGCTTCAAGTACACAAACAAAAGGTAACATCTTTCACCTGAATGCTACTAGCAAAATTTGTATGATTGCTCAAGTTTATGAAAGTTGGTTGTGGCACAGGAGAATGTGTCATGTAAAATTTTACAATATTATCAAGATAAGTTCTACTTAGGCAGTGAGAGATCTTCCTAAGTTGGTAAATCCTACTAATACTATATGCAAGGAATGCCAATTAGGGAAGCAAACTAGAATTTCATTTCAAAGCAAACAACATTGTTCAAAAGAAGTGTTGGAACTTGTTCATACTAATTTGTGTGGTCCTTCTAGAATTAGAATTTTACAACTAGACAGGTACTTCATGTTACTTATTGATGATTACTCTAGATTGATGTGGGTTACTTTCTTAAGGGAGAAATATGAAGCTTTGGAGAAATTCAAGACTTTTAAGGGTATGGTTGAGATAGAGATGGGTCTAAAGATTAAATGTATGAGATCAGATAGAGGTGGTGAATTCAATTCTCATGATTTTAATTCTTTTTGTGAAGTGCATGGAATAAAGAGACAATTATCTGCCCTGTGGACCCCTCAGAAAATGGGAGTTGTGGAAAGGAGGAACATGATAGTTCAAGATGATGATAGGAATATGATGTTGGAAGGAAATGTTCCTCATATCTATTGGAGAGAAGTTGTGAGTACTACTGTTTACATCCTCAACCGAGTACAAGTCAAAGGTGATACTAGTAAGACCCCTTTTGAGTTATGGATTGTTAATAAGCCTACTCTTAGATATTTTAAAATATTTGGAAGTAAATTCTATATCAAAAGAGATGAAGAGATAGGAAAGTTTGATGCTAGGAGTGATGAAGGAATCTTTCTTGGTTATTCTACTAAGAGTAAGGCCTAACAGTGCTACAACAAGAGATTAAGGAAAGTAGTTGAAAGTGCAAATGTCAAGGTTGATGAAGACATAGCTAGACCATACAAAACCCATGGATATGATTTAGATGATCAAAATAATAGTTCAGTCATAGGAAAGAATGTTCAGACTCAAAATCAAGTTCAAATCATTCTGGTGAATCAAGAAAATCAAGAGGAAGAAACTAGTGAAAGTGCAAAAGAAAGATCACAAGAGCTAGAAGTTCAAGAACATCCTAAGAATCCAAGGTACGTAATACTAAATCATTCAAAATATTAGATTATAGGTGATAGAACAAAAAGCTTAGGGACTAGGAGAAAAATTGTGAGAAGAATAATTGGCCCGATTTCAAAGACTACTAATAATGTGAATGAAGCATGCAAAGATGAACATTGGTGAAGCAACAGTAAAGAGCTATAAATAAATTGAGAAGAATAACACATGGATTCTGTCCCTAGACCTAAGGACAAAATGTAATTGGAACTAAATGGGTCTTTAGAAACAAGCCGAATAGAGCAAGGTGAAGCAGAAACAGCAAGATTGGTGTGTGTGCTGATATTCCTAGATGGAAGAAATTGACTCTAAAGAAAAATTTCCACCCTGTTGCTAGGATTGAACCTGTGAGATTATTTATTTCTTATGTTTCTTACAAAAACTACAAGGTTTATTAGATGGATGTCCAGTCAACATTTCTAAATAGAGAACTGGAAGAAGAGGTGTATGTAGAGCAACCAGATGGATTTCAGTTGAGTGATCAAGGTGATATGGTTTGTTGGTTGAAGAAAGCATTGTATGAACTAGCAATTTTACATGGTATGCTAGATTGACAAGCATTTGCCAGTTTGATTCATTAAAATGTCTAACGATAGTGGCCATGTATTTCCAAGATTGATCATGATAAAGATTTGATTGTTAAATTTCATGATGGCACTTTTGGATGAGGATATTATAGCTCTTAAAGAAGTTTGTTGCTGATGGAAAATGAGTTTGAGATGTCTATGATTGGTGAGATGAAATTATTTTTGGGATTGCAAATTAATTAGTTATTAAAGTATCTTCATATCTTAGTCCAAGAATGCAGTTAATTCATAGAAGATTCAAAGCCAGTTGGTACACCTATGGTGACCAAATGCAAGTTGACACAAGATGATGATTCTCCGAAAGAAAATCAGACTAGATACAAATCAAGGATTGGTGGATTATTTTATTTGACTCAAACTAGACTAGATATCATGAATGATGTATGCATTGTTGCAAGATTTCAAGCTGACCCTAAGGAATCTCATGTAACTATTGTGAAGAGAATTTTCAGATACTTGAAGGGGACAGTTGATTTTGGGTTGTGGTATCCTAAAGATGATCTTACTTTGAGTGCTTTTACTAATGCTGATTGGGTAGGTGATGTGGATGACATAAAGAGTACTAGTGGTGGTGCATTTTTCTTGGGTAAGAAGCTAATTTCATGGTTAAGTAAGAATCAAAATGCCATTTCTTTGTCTACTACAGAGGAAGAATACATTGCTACTGCTAAAAATTGTACTCAAGTATTGTGGATGAAGCAGATGTTGAAAGATATCATAGTTGTGTATGATGAATCCATTGCTATATTTTTTGATAATTCAAGTGCAATTAACATTTCTAAGAATCAAGTGCTGCATTCAAAGACCAAGCATATATCTATCAATTTTCACTTTTTGAGAGAGAAGGTAAGTGAAAAGGAAGTCAGATTGGAGTATGTTCCTACTAAGGAACAAATTGCAAACATCTTTACAAAGCTGTTGCCTAAGGATACTTTTGAGTATCTCAGAGGGAAGCTAGGGGTGATTACCCCTCCTAATTAGAACTAAGATGAATTAACTTGCATCAATATGTGCATTTCATAGTCATATTTTGATCTGGATTCATGTTTTGGTGGCTGCTACTCAGGGGGAGTAGTCAAATGTTCAAATATGCAGTTTAGAGCTTGTGTGGAGAAAATAGATCTTTGTATAATTTGATGTCAAAGGGGAAGAATATTTATGTGAAATACTATGAATTATCTAAGGAAGAAGAGTTATTGAGGAGAAAAGAGTTAGAACCTAAGGGGGAGTAAGTGCTGAAGATATTTGTGTTGATGGTGTTTTTCACATCATGTGTTGCCATCAATGCCAAAGGGGGAGATTGATGGATGTTGTGGTTGTGTTGCTGATATGTGGTTGTCATTGATGTCAACACTATTGGAATTAATGTCTTAGAAGCTGTAGATGTCGAGGATATTGAGAAAATTGTAATAAAATAAGTTGTAGGTTATCAGTTGTGAAGTGAGGTTCATTCTGTTAGTGAGTTCAGTACGTTGATAATTAGAGGTTGTGGATTAAAGGATTTATTGTAGAGTATATCTAGTTTATCTACATTAAGTTTCAGAGATCTGCATGAAGATTTGATCATGTTATGAATATTTTTATTCTGACAATTTTTTTGTTGCTTCAGTTGGTGTTCCTGAATGAAGATGATTTGATTTTAGCAAGTTTAGTTGTTGCAGATGCTTCTCTAGTGATTCATGATATTTGTGGATGTTTCTATATTGTGCTCTATCTGTGTTGCATGTCCGCATTGATCATTGTGCTTGTGATTCAGGATTATCTCTTGCGTGTTCATGTTTTTCATGTTCTTGGCTGACAAGGTGTTGTAGCATGTTGTGGATCTTTGAGGATTAATTTTTGAAGGTGGTTCATGTTTGAGAATTTTATTTTGGGTCTTCACTATGTTGTGGCCGATCTTGGTTGATTCACATTAATAATCTTTAATGTTTTGGGCTGATAGTTTGTATTCATTTTATCATTTCATTGAGGCCGACATGTAGTGATGTAATTTCTTGTTGCAGATATATATATAAGCAATTATTTATACCATTTTAAGGCATGGTGTATGTGAATAATGTTCTAAATCTTTCAAAGGCAGAGCAGAGTGTGAAGAAGAGTGAAGAAGAGTGAAGGAGTGTTCATGTGCTTAATTGGAACTATAATCAAGCATTAGTAGATGCTATTTTCTCAGTTCAAATTCTTATGGATGTAATTCAAATATTTGTAAGATAGTGTGTCTTCCTTTTGCAATTGAGTAGTGAGCTCTAGGTAGTGCGCCTGAATGCATGTGCATTCCCCATTCATATATCTTTATACTTTTAATAGGGTATAATCTTGTGGACTAACCTCCACCATGGTTTTTCCCCTAACAGGGTTTCCATGTAAAAATATTGGTGTTATGAGTGTTTCTGATGTGTTGTTGATTTATGCTTTCATGGTTATTGATCAAATATGAGAATAAGGTTAATAAGTTGAATAAGTTTGAAATTATGTGATAACTGATTCACCCCCCCTCTCAGTTGTCTTCCCTTGTGTTTCCAACACTCCTAAGACCCGAACAAAAACACATAGGACAAAAGAAACAAAAGGGGGACCCATTTTGACCAAAACAAAATGGGGTGTTTATGCAAGGCATAACAATTGGCAACTCGATTGGGAAAATGGTTTACCCATTTTCAAGAAACTAAAGAATTCAGTCTCCTAGAACCTTTGGTTCATGAACGTTTTAACTCAAGTATGATCAGTTACAACAAACAAGGTTGAGCTGGAATCTCAAACGTTAATCAACAATAACAACTTCAAATCTAAGTGTGTGCAGGTGTGGTGCATCTTTTCCCTAAAGACTCTACCTATCCTTGAACAACTATATTAAGATTCAAGCTACGTGAGTTGAGCCATTTAACTATCATGCAATGATATCTTGGGAATTGCTCTGTTTCCAACCAAACATCTATAGCCCTGATGGAGATACCTCTAGTTCTCCTAAAGCATTTCTCTACTACCAGCTAGGAATCCATAGCCTCGATAGAGATACTTGAATCACCCTTATCATATTGATTTTGCCATCTTTATGCTTTTCTTTTCTTTTCTTTTTGAATGGGCTTTGCTTGGAGAAACTATTTTCTTATCTTTCCTCAATACTTAGATGTAATAACCTAAAATTTAAGTTGAGAACAATAGTGGACCTCATGATAGTGTTAAGGACTCATATTTTTGACCTGAATCATGAATACAGTCACCCTAAGATAAATAGACCCTTATGAAAACAATTTTTTTATCTATTATGTGACAAATTCAGTCGTGGTTTATGAGATCACTTACAATGTACCTATTTGTTCTTAACCTTTCAGACTGTTATTAAAATGAACATAAAACATAAGTCTTGAAACGAAAGATTTCAATAGACATACCTGAAAATACGTAAAACAATTTCTCTCCCAGTATCCTTAGTATACTTTGAAAAACTACCCCTTCACTTCGAAATTGAGAAAATGAAGGTCCCCCAGAAAAAAAAAAAGAAAAGAAAGGAAAACCAACAACAACAACAAAAAGGAAAACAAAGGAAACAAAAATAAATAAACAAATGGAAAAACTAGAAATGAGAAAACAACTAATTACATATATACAATTAGACGAAAGACTAGACCTTCATGGGCCAAAATAATTTTTGCGAAACTGTCGATTGACAAGCAATGGGATAGGTTCTCCTGTCAAAGTGCTTAACCAAAAGGCATTGGGTTGATGCAAGAAATTGGGTCCACAAAAAGCTCAAAAAGTGGAAGTGTATTTGCTGATTTTTAGAATTTATCACACTTGGATTGAAAATTTGAAGCACTTACACAATAAATCTTAAAAAAAGCCAGTAATATGAAAATTAGAATTTTAAATCTAGTTTCCAAATATGTAATTTATTCAAATAATTAGATTATAGAAATTAAATTTTGATAGGGATGTATAAAAACCACTTTTTAAAAGTCCCTGTTTTTTTTTACCATACCATGCACGTGTATGGACACCATTTTTTGACCCAAATGAAAGTATTTTGCTAATTACTTTTTGGGAAAGAGAGCTAACAACATGAAGATTGATGAGGAAATTTTTTTGTAATTTTTTTTTGAATATTTTTTTTTATTAAATTTTTATTGGCCTTAATTGTTGTTTTTAAAAATCAACATGTATGAACATCATAATTGGACCTAAACTAAACATTTTTTGAATTTTTTTTTTCATTGTGTAGAGAATTGGTTGAATATTGATGCCATATAATTTTTTTTACAAGAAACTTAACCAAAAAAAGTTATTAAAAAACAAAAAACCCTGATATTTCAAATTTAGGGACTAGTTTGCTTAGAAATTAGTTAAAAAATAACAAATATAATCCAATCTTAATAAAAATTATATATTTGGAAACTAGACATTGTGTTCTCTAATGGTTTTTAATTTTATAGATTGATTCATAAAAAAAGTCCATCAACCATATTGCCAAAGTTTTTTCTCTCGAAATTGCCCTAACCTTGTACTTGTAGGTCTAAGCCTAGGTGTTGGGTTACCATGCCTTTTCTAAGCCTAAATCGAAATGAAAAACATCTCTTGTGAGTTTCAAACCTTTTGGAACAAGTACACACTTCAAAATGGGTACCTATTTTAAAAAAAGAATGGGTATTTGTTTTAAAGCTGAAAAATGACACTTCACTTGAATGTGGACCCAACTTCTTGCTCAAACCCCATAATCACCAAGGATTTCGATGATCTGATATGGACCGAACCAAAGTCAGTAAAATTTTTGGCGATCGCCCTTCCTTTCTCTGGATTTTTCCCATAATAACACAAGGTCTAATATTCTGAAGGCTTTAATTTTGGCTCTTTTGTCAAACCAACATTTGACAATAGCCTGATGCTTGGAAAACTATTGGAGAGTAGCACCTCTCTGTTCTTTGAGATTGAGCAAACTAGTTAGTCGGACCTATATCCTATCATCGTTAGAGTACAAATCTTGCATGAACCGGAGAATAGGTATCTGTAGATGGATAGGGAAGACTAGGTCTTGGCCATAGAATAACTTAAACGGTGAGTTTCCTAAGGCGGATTTGATTCTAGTCCTATCTTCCCATAAGGAAAATATCAGCTGTGTGTGTCAATCCCTAGGATTACTCTCTAGTAACTTCTTAATTACCTCCAACATATTTTTATTAGTAGACTCTGCTATGCCATTACCCTATGGATAGTAATTAGAAGAGTATTTCAAGACAATTTTATGTTCATACGCCCACTGAATAAATTCTACAGAAGAAAAGGTAGGGCCATTATCACATAGTAGGGTGAACAAGTACTACTCCAAACCTAGTCACAGGATATTCATTAAGGAACTTGATAATGACTTTAGTGGTACTATTCTTACAAGGTTGAGCTTCAATCCGTGTGCAATAATTTGTTGTAGTTAAAATAAACTTGTGACCTACAGACAAATTCATATTAATCACCCCAACAAAAACTAATTCCCATTAAGAAAATGGTCTTACCTCATATACTAGTTATAGGGGAATTGCTAGATTGCATTCTCTTGATGTCAAAGTTTGACAAGTGTGACATGCCCTAACATGTTGATGAGCATCTCGGAAGACATGGAGCCAATAATAACCTGATCTTAGAATTTGATGTGCCATGGTGTCAACTGAACTATGCCCAGTACCATGTTTTCCATGAAACTCAGTAATGGCTTGTTTTGCCTGTTGCTGATCTAGGTAGCACAAATATACACCTTCAAAATTTATTATGTACAAAGCTCCTCCTTTGAGCATATAATGGGAACTCTTTAGCCTCAATTCTCTCCTCTGAGTTGTATTCATTCCATTCAGATATTTATTGTTTAGCAATAAGAAAATCAAATCTGCATACTAAGGATCACCTGCGAATGATTACATAATATACTATTGGCAAGTAATCTTAGTGTCAACATAATCCATAGCCTTAGATAACCCTTGTCCTCAGACCAGCTTCATCGGGTGGATTTCGAGGTCGAATTCTTGCAAAATTGCCATCCATTTTCCTCATCTTTCTCCCAGCTCACTTTTCATTAGAAGGGACTTTACTATAGGGTTCGAAGCTATGGCAGTTGGAGAATGTAGTTTCGAAACTTCTTGAATACTCATAATAGTGTGAAGGCCTATTTCTCCAAGGGTGGATATAGAATTTCCACATTCTTGAATGGAGAACTCATAAAAGCTATCAGCCTCTGGTCTCCTTCATCCTTCCATTGTGTTAAAACAACAACACACGAATGATCAGATGTGAAGGAATAAATGTAGAAAGGAATCAAATAATTGGGTCTGGTTAGAACCAGTGCCTCTGAAATAGACTGTTTGATTTGTGAGAAGGCGGAATTAGCCTTGTTGCTCCATTCAATCTTCGTTTCCTTCATCATTTCATTGAGGGGTTTGATGATCTCTGTAAACCCAGTTATAAACTTTCTTACAAAATTTATCTTCCTAAAGAAATAAATCATTTCCTTTTTGCTTCCTGGCATGGTTAGTTTCAGAATGGATTCTACTTTGTCCTGGTCGATTGAAATTCCCCTTTCTGATATTATGTGGCCTAGTAATTTCCCTTCTAAAACCTAAACACACACTTCTTTGGATTAAGGGATACACCATAACTTATATATTTTTGAAGAACTTTTGACAAATTTGTAGCATGGTCTTCCCTATTCTTGGAAAACATAGTTAGATCATCCATGTAAATGATAATACATTTACCTACCAGGTCTTTAAATGCCACATCCATTACACATTGAAAGGTGGCTCCAACGTTAATAAGACAAAATGACATCCTCTGATAGGAAAATGTCTCACTTAGTAGTGAAGGTGGTCTTCATTCTATCCTCATAATTAACCAACACCTGATTGTATCCTAAATATCCATCCAAGAATGACATCATCTGCGAGCCACTGACTATTTGCATCACCTCATCAAGAGAAGGAAGCGAGTAGTTATCTTTCTCAGAGGCTTTGTTGAGGTTCCTAAATTCGACACATAATCTGATTTCCCCACTCTTTTTATGAACAGGAACCAGATTGGCAACCCAGGTCGAATGCCTTACTGGAAAAATTATTCTTGTTGACAACAACTTCTATACCTCTTTAATAATTAGAGGTTCAATCAAGGAATTAACCAAGCATTGCTTTTGATGGAAGGGCTTCACTTCAGGTTTCAAGGGGATAGTATGTGTTATTAAAGAAGTATTGAAGGTTTTCAAATCTTCGTACCCCCAAGCAATCGCTATGATATCTGCTTTCAATACTTTGAATATTTTGTCCCTAATTTCCTTAGGACAAGTCTTACCGATGAATATATTTTTCTCTGGGCCTGAATATGCCAAATTATATGATTCGTACTTCCCTCCATCACTATATGTAGGCAATTTTTCTTGAGCTTGAGGATCAAAATCAAAGATTCTTTCCAATGCTGTTGGTTTTCAGATTAATTATTTTCTCTGTGTCACAATTTTCAGGATCCCAGTCTCCATGATCTCTATCTAATTCATCAATGATTTATCCCTCAAAAACATCTAAACTTGCTAAGAAGGCAAGTATATGTTGATCATCATCAAAAACCTAGAAATTTTGGATGTTGTTAGGGATGACTAGGATCAAAACTAATTCCACAGAGAATCTCTTCAACTTGGAATCCTGCATGGGTTCCAAGGTACTAGCAACAACCACTAGTGAGTCTACAATTTGGTTATGTTATCTGGGAATCAATTTGATTCCAAAAGCATCCAAGTCTTCTATCAAATTCCATATCTTGTTCCTTTATGTAGCCAAACTCTTGTAATGGCATGTGTATTGGCTGCAAACCTACTTGATAATTACCTCAGAATTTCCCATGACTGTCAAAGTTGTAACCTTCTTCTGATGTGCAAACATCAGTCAACCATCAAATTTGAGGATCCACAACTAATCTTGGGCTGGGATTTCTTTATTCAGATTAGCTATGGGTGATTTCTTGTGAGAAATAGATGTCGACTCAGACTGATTCAAGATATCAATATCGAGAGACTGTTGTAAATGATGATAATCAAATATTTCACTCAGATTTAAAACATGTGCATAAACTACTTCCTGCACCTGATCTTGATCAATAGTTTTATAGTTGGTTATCCTTTTGAGCAACCCCTTGGGAATTGGAAGGTTAGCAGGGGCGGGTGTGTTAGACAATTTATGAGATTCCCTAGTCTTATTTCATAGATCAAAAAATGGGATATGAGTTTTTCCAGCTTAGGGGGAGACTTCTTCCTAGGTACTATTGGTCCTTTTCAAAATAGTCACATCTCTAGGCTCAAATGGAAACTGATTCAGAGATGTTTTAGGGTGGTGTTCATAGATATCTTCTGATTGAAAATATGGTTCAAAATTTCTATATAGGGTTGACACGTCATCTCAAGATGGTTTTGGTAATGGACCAGGTGCACTAGTTTGGGAGTAAAAAACTCCATAAATCAACCTCCTCTCCCAAAACCCCCTATCTTGTTGCAATTTTCTATTTAAAACTTGTTGATTGACAGTGGTCATAGGGTCACTATGCTCTAAAGTTTGTGGGAAATCGAGATTAAACATCAACAAGTTCATAATTTCTTCCCTCCTATACACTCCTGTTGATGGTGTTTTCTGCACAGCAACAACTCAGACAGAATACAATATCCTATCTCTCTTGAAAGGTAATCTTCAACAATGAATTAATGAAAATCACCCCAAGGTCTCTCGGGTGTTAGGTCATAACAATGCATAAAACAACTTAGATAAAATGTGAAATTGCTGGTAATCACAATCGGACCTTACTACAAGCAAACTGAACCCTTTCAATTTATCAGATCTGACAATATGATGATCTCGAATCCTAAATCTAACTGAATAATAAAGAAATTGCAAAAGATAGGGATCAAGGAAATAACAAAATATAAACTATTGCAAGGACAAGCAATGCAAATGACATATATCTGGAATGGACCTATCTTAAATAACCAATTCCTGTTCGACCCACAAGGCAATCTTGCAAGAACAGTGCAATCTTCTGAGGAATACAGATTTTCAAATCATAGACCTGCATCTACAACCGAACTTAAGCACATTTGAATATACGGTCTAGGTTGACTTTACCAGCCTACTACAATCAGATAGTTACTGGGAGTATAGACCAGAGATAGCTACAAACATTCCAAATATGAAATCACATACACCATTTATCCAACTAAACTGATTTATTTCTAACTTTAAAACCCTAGATCTTCAAGCAATGTAAAAGATAGAACAAAAGAACCATGCAAGATGAGATAACACAAAGGATTTCACCAGGAAAACCACAATGCCTCCAATTGTATTAATCACCAAATGCTGCAACAATTCAACTGTTCTGAATATGGTATTTGCTTCAAGAAATTCTAAAACTCTAACTATTGCTCTTGCTAATCTCTATTACTGTCCTGCTAATGTCTATAACTGATTTCTTCTATCTCTTACAATGAGGCAAAAATGCCAATTTATACCAAAATTCCTCCCAAAACATGTCGGCCCAGCCAAACATTTTTACAAAATAATCAAAACCGCCAAAACAGGTCGGCCAAGGAAACAAACTAAGGCACACATTTAATGCCATCATCCAAGTCGGCCAAGGCACAGTCCCCAAGGAAGTCCGGTCCAATGCATGCCCTATAATAATAGGGAAGCACAAATCTCAAGATAAGCACTAACTGCTGCTTCCTTTGTCTTTCCTTCGTGCTGGTGACCCTTGAACCTTCGAGAATATCCCCTCCAGCTCAGCAATAGGTGGCAACGACAAAACCCTGAGCCTGCATTTAATTGAATCAATTCCCTCATTGGACCGCTCAACAGTTTTCTTCCAGTCCTTCATGTTGGTCATGTACCTGTCTATTACTGCCAAGTATGTAGCTGCATCATCAAGCCAATGGGAGGTGACGGCTCCATCAGATTCTGGGGCATAAATCTCATGCCACCATTCCTTCAGTTGATCTAAGCTCAGATATTTGGGAGCTATTTTCTTCCTCCCTGTCATCACCTCGAAGAAAGCAATGCAACCATCATAGATTGCAGTGAGGTCAGCATCAATGGATTTTCTCTATTTTTGTATCTTCTTCAGGCCTCCCTGCCTGATCTGCAATGCCTCGAACCACTCCCATGGTTCATCCAATCTGGCTAAGGGAAGGATTCCGTCTCTGCCCAACTGCTCCTTGCCATGTCCTAAAATAATCCTTGACTTCTACAGCAGGAGGTCAATATCACTCTTATCTTGAGAGAGGATACTCTCTAACAGTTCCTTTCCCCAGACTGCATCCTTGCCCACAGACAGGATCTCCTTGATAGCTTCATCTCCTTGTGTCTGGACACCCCTCAACCAGTCGGTGGAAGCCTGTGCAGAAGCCTTCATCTTTTCAATCCCAGAGATTGTTTCTTTGGGCAGAAATCCCGGAGTAGCAGAGGAGGAAGGATGGAGAGACTGTAGAGGCTTCATTACCTCCTCCAGACATTTCTTCAATCTCTCATTCTCTCTTTTCAGTTCTTGTTTTGACTGGGTCTCCTTCTTTAGTCTATCCACAATCACAACACTTGACCCTTCAAATTCCTCAATATCCTGCTCTAAGGAGGCCGGCCCAAGGTTAATGGTTTGGACGTTGTAATCCTGGCCTGTTACCTCATCTCTCGTTTTGTCTGCAGTAGGAGTGGCAATGTGAACTACTCGGTTATGCACTTCATCTCTTTCTACCCAAGAAATCACCTTTGCAGCCTTCTTCTTCTTGACCTTACCAATCTGAGACAACATCTCATCCCAGTCAAGAGGAGTGTCTTCTACAACCACCTATTTCTTCTTTGCAATTTCTTTTTCTAGCCAGTCCGGGGCTACAGTGTCAGTCCGGATTCCCTTTCCTCCAGTTTCTCCCGGGTCCTCTGTGGCTTTCTCCTCTTCCGCTGCTATCACCTTGACTTCCTCCTCGGCTGTTGCCTTGTCATCTTCTTTCTCCGGAGGTTGTTCACCTAGATCAGCCTCCTCAGGTTCCAATCCTAGATGCATCGGTGATGGAGTCCGAGCAGGTAGGCTTTCCTCCGGTTCCTGTGGTCCGTGGCCTTTCTCACTCTCCGGAGAATCCTTGTACTACACCAAGGGAGAAGTGTGCCTTTCCTCTGTTTCCACCTCAAGCTCAGCAGCCTCACCGAACAATGTTCCCTCTTTGAACGGTTCTGCCTCTCCGCTGATTTCCTACTCATCCGGATTCTCTGGCTCTGGTATGCTCTGCGGAGGAGAAACAGGCTTGTCCTGCTCAGTGACTGGCAATGTTGGAGAAGAATCCTTTGGCTGTGCAGCATCCTTAGGGGAAGGAGTCCTAGATTTCTGGGTATACACCTTAGTCTTTTCCCCTCCGGAGCTCTCCACATCAACAACTGGAGGTTCATCCTCCGAAGCAGTTTGGTCTTTCTTCTTCGCCACCCTTGTAGTTCTGGTTTTCTTTGGTGGCGGAGGAGCATCTTCCTCTTCAACTTTCTCTGTTTCTTCCTCATCTGAGGACTTGCTGATTGTCAGAGTCTTCCACCTGCGTTTGCCAATTGGTTTCCTTTTTGCTGCAGGCTCAGTCCCCTTAGGACCTCTGACTTTGATCTTGAAAGGGGAGGTTTTAGCCGATTTCCCTTTGGGGTCCTCTTCCCCAGATTCTTCAGAAGTGGACATGGGGTTGAGATTCCCCATCAAATCAAAAGTATAAGGCACATTAGCATTCTCCAACACCCAGACCTCATGTTTAACCCAAGAAAAGGTAAATCTCAGCACTGGAGCCATCAAGTCCTCCAACTCTGTCACCTCAGGCTCATTCCAATCAATATCTGCCACTGACCTATCCTTAATGGACTCATATACATGGTCTTGGACCAGTTTCCCATCATCATCCAGCTGATCCAGAATTAGCTTCACATTATACTGTCTGATTGCCTCTACTGGCAGCCGGGAATACCTTTTCTTCCTTGCATCAAGGTCATCCTTGATGTTGACCCAGTAATCCTCCAAATCCTCCTTATGCCTGTATTCCCGGGTAGCTCTTTTCTGTGCCTCTCCGGTTATATCAAAGTTCATTCTCTTTGAATGAAAAGAGAATCCATATGCGGCCAACTCCTCACCTGCAGTGTGAGCTGATTGGATGGACGGGCACATCTCCCCCACGCTAATCCCAAGAGGGAAGTCACCTCCAAAACTAGTCTTATGCTTCTCCCTCTTCACCACTGAGTCAAACTCACAAATCTGTCTTACGACCTCCAGTAGCACTATGTGGTCAGTGGGATACCTGGGCAATCTGTAGGGTGCAACAGGGCATCCATCAATCCAGAGATAAGTGAAGGTGGGGAACTGGATAAACCACGCCCCATAATTCTTGATCAGTCCTTTGGCCGCGTCAGACAATCTGATGTGCTCCGCATTCTGAAGGGTCTGGGTAATGTGCATTGTAAAGACATCATTGGTCCTCCTATAATCTCTGTGTCCCAAATGTAGCTCCGGATAGACTTCGTAGATGATATCCTGCCCAATAGCTCCCATCGGAGTCAGTCCCTTGTAAGGATAGGAGATGGCCAATACATACATGATGTAGGAGGACATGGTGAACTTCTTCGACTCCAAGACATTCCTCATTTGTTTGTCTATTTCCGCACTGATGAGACCTGCCCAGTGATAATTTGTTCCCTGACTCATCTTGGTGATCACGTGGACCATCCAACTCTCCAATACTCCGGCAGTTTTAAGTCCGGCCACCCTGCTCAACAGTGTGATGGCATCATAAACATCCGGCCTGAATTTCACCCTGTGCAACTGTTTAGGCAACTTGGAGTAGTGGGATTTTGGCTTCTCCAGCCATGAATTGATGATCTGTTGAGCCTTAACTGGCTCATTCTCATAATATGTCCGAGCTGTGTCAATGTTTAAGGCACAGACCGAGGGGAGATCCGGCATGCTGAAGGCCCGGGCAATGGAGGCAGGACTGAAGTTTGCCAAGACTCGTCCCTCAGTGCTGACCACCATCTGTGTATCAAAAGCGTACTGTCTAGCACACTCCAAAATCAACTTGTAGCACTGGACTGCTGGAGGGAACCCTACCACATGCACCAATCCCGAGTTCATCATCCCCTGCCTTAAGGCTGACTGGTCCTTCTCAACTGTCCTCTGCTTGAACTCTTCGTACCGCCACGCACCAACGTTGGTATCAGTTATCTCAGCCCACACGGAAGATATCTTACTTTCTGGAACCTGAATCTTCATGTCTAATCTCAATCTCTCTGTCTCAGAGACTGAAGATGCCCCTGCACCACCCCTGGACTTCCCAGCAGTAGCCTTGCTTGATTCGGCCTGCACATTCAAGAATCATTATTAGAATTCAATTATTGAGCTCATATCGATCCAAAGGGTTAGCACACGTCACATAAATCCATTAAAATCCATTGCTAATTGCCAATCTTTCAAGATCCAGAGAAATCCAATAATCCGGGAAAATCGTGTAAACCGGGAAAATACCGTCGGGGCGGAATTTCGGAGAAATCCGACCCAGACGGATTCCTGCTGCCAAGGCATGGTTAGCCATATAAATCATAAATACGCTCGGAAAAATCAAAGGATAATCGTTAAATCACTTATTGACAATAAGAAATAAGCATTAAACAACCATTCCATCAATCCTATCATCGAAATATACTAAAGAACGCAATCAGACAGGAAATCCGGAAAAATCCGGATGGAACGGATTTTCGCGGATAGCATAAAATGCACCGGAAATTAACCCTGTTCGCGGAATAAGCTCAAGTCGGGAAAATCCGGGAGCACGGAAATTCCGCGACGGCCTCGAAAACCTGAAAAACGGCAAAACGTGCACCAAAACTCGAACGACCACGGGATCCCCACTACCTGAACTCAAAAGATCCTAAAACTGACGATGATCAACAATCTCAAGTATGCAAAGGATTCCAACTCCCAAAAGCCCTCAAAAGAAGGATCCCCATGCTAAAAAGATGATGCCCTAAATCGAACGACCGAATTTCCGCCATTAAAACCAGAGCAAGCTTTAGGGTTAAAATATCATTTCAGGATTCACCTAAAAGCCCTCTAATCCTCACAGGACGGGGAAGCCAACACGACGCTGGGCGAAAGTCACTCAAGCATGAGATGGAACCATTGTTCTAGCCGAGACACCAAGGAAATCCTAACCTCGCAAGATAACACACTTTACGCCCGAAGCAAACAAGCAGTTTGACCCAGAACGGCGTCTAAGGGACCCATACGCAATAAAAAAGACAAACAAAGCTTGTGGGGCATGGGAGATGGGTTATATAATAAAAATGGATCAACCCCAACTGTATAAATGTGAAAACAAAACCAAAACAAGGGCCGACCCCAAATTAACAATACCCAGCACAAGAAAACCCCAAATCATCACGCAAGCAAAGGGAGGAGCAATAAATACATACCATGGATCAAAGCAAGCGAAAATCGAGCTCAGAAAATCAACCCACGCAACAACACATCCAAGCAATGAGATACCAGTAGCAACACTCAAGCAATCCTCGCGTGACAAGTCTGGAAACCTGAGCCCCAAGTGGAAGTTCGGAAAATCCTAGAATGCGCGGATACACAGATTTCGCGGAAATGCAGAAACCGGGGAAATAAGGAAGACCGGGATTTTGACAGAATCCGGGAAAATCCGATAGGACCGGAAAATCCCGAATTCAGGCAAAACCCAGAATCGGAGAATCCCGCCAGAAGCGGACAAGGAACCAGGGCCGGAAAAATCCGCCAGAGGCGGAAAATCCCAGATCCAGGTGAAAACCCGGACCTGGCCCAAAGCTCAATTAAAATCAATTCCAACCTCAAGGCAAGGGTAAAGCCAGCAAGACCAACACGTCAAGACCCTAAAATGATAAATCCAATAAAATCAAAGGTCAAAGACACCAAAAAAAAGGGGGTCCCCGCTCCAAGTGGGGCGTGTGTGCGAAAACTGCACAACAACTCCTATCTCAGTTTCAAAATAGGCTACTTTGTTAGGACAACCATACTCCGTGATCATATGTTTCAGACGAGGTTCACTTTCAATCCTAATCTGAGTTGCGACCCCTTCCATGGCAGCCACATGTGCAAAAAATCCAAGGAGAGATAACCTCCAATAATTTTCATCGAGTCCCGACTTAGCAACATGCCATATGTTTTAGGGATATCAACAACCTAAATATCCATATAGGTTTGGATTCGTGGGTTTGATCCAATCTGCATATATGCACATTTTTTAGTTCTCCAATGACATTAACCTTGTTTTGTCTAACTGTATTACTTTGTTATGAGTCTGAACTGGACTTAAACCCAAATTTTTGCAAATAGAGAAAGGAATAACGTTACCTAAGGCTCTAGAATCCAAAAGAAAATTATATAGATTCTTTCTAAAGATTCTTAGACTTAAAAGGAATGGGGGTGTCCCCGTCTTACCTCTATATAGGACTGCATTCATGTCAGTAGCTGGAGTCACCTTATTTTTTCCTTTCAACCAATTTTCCTCTTCCAAAACCCTCAACACAATGTCGTGTTGGGTGGGGAACCACTTTATAATTTCAAGGAATGATAGAGAGGTCTTCCATTTCTATATTTATTAAATGAAATCGAATTGTACGTTATCATTGGTATGATATTTAGGAATGAATGCATAATTACCTCTGTTCAGAAGCTCTAGTGGGCCTTTTGGTGGAGGTGGATTGTTGTTAGCATTCTAATTAGGTGGAACCATATTGTTGGGAGGAGAAAATGTGGTGAATGGCCCCTTGTTCTGATTTCTCAGAAAATGACCTCCTTTGGTTTGGAAAGCCTGAGCATCATATGTATCTGTCTCTGGTTCATTTTCCTCTTGCCTAGGGAAGGGATATCCCTCATCATAGGTCTCAAAATTCATGGTTGTATCCATAGACACACCACCTTTGTTGGGAGTACCCTACGATGGTTGGGAATCAACTTGTGCAATATTAACCATTTTTTCTATCTCTAGGAAATTAACCTCAAAATGCGATGCAGTGTCATGCAACTTGCACCAATTAGTCATGAAGTTTAGATCTACAACATTTGTAGTGTGTGGTTTACCTTCATTGGCTTGATAGTTATGGGGAAATCCCCCATTGTTTGGTCCAGTATTCCATTGCCTATTGTTATTGGGTCTTTGGTTATATCCCTTATTCTGATTTTGATAGTTTTGGTTTGGGAAGTTTTGATTATGAAAATTCTTTTGATTTTGGTTGGAATTCTGGTTGGAGTAGTTATTTTGGTTGGAATACCCTCCCTAATTTTGGTAATTATAATTCTTATTTTTGTTTTGAGGGGGGTTAAACTTGAATTGTTCCATCTCGTTGGTCACTTGGGATAAAGTTTTCTTCAGAGTTTCTAGCTCTGTTGTCAAATGAGCAGTATGCTCACTTTCTATAGTAGTCACAATTGACAGGTGAATCATGGGGTTAGACCCTCTATCATGATTATAGGAATTTTGAGTTTGGGGGGAGGAATCTAAAATCCCACTATTAACCCATGGTTGCAGGGGTGGAGGCTATAAATCAGCCAAAAGCCCATAGGCAGAGTGGGACATCCCTGGGACTGCATTGAACAAGGGGGTCAAATTAGGCATATGAGGATATCCTAGGGGAGGGAAAACCCCTCCTAAGCCACCTAATTGTGAAATTATCTACTACTACTGTTTGATGGATAGATGATACACTTTAGACAGGGATGAATCAATGTCTGGCGCAAGGTAGGTTCTTTGCATAAATAAGCCAATCAGTGGGTCTATGGCTTTTAGATATGCCTGGATGTTGATGTTCTTAGCCACCAAGTATGGTTCTTGTAACCACATGTACATCCTTTGGAATCATGTGTTAAAGGGAGGCAATGGTTCATGTGGTTCCTTCCTTATTGTGGAAAATTGGTGGCTTAAGATGGCAGGGTCGACATATACCCAAAATTGGTTGATAAAAGCATCTTCCAAATTTGTCCAACTTAGGGTGGATCCGGTAGATAGCTTTAGATACCAATTAAAGACCATATCTCCTAGTGAATAGGGGAATAGTCTACATGCAATGTCATGATGGGATATTTGAGCCTGAGTACAAGCATCTTTGGATTCATGTATGCACTTTTCAACACTTTGTGACTCTCCATGGGCATACTTGGGGTATAATTTCTATGGATTCTTAGGCATTTCATGTATTCCACCAGGAATAGTTCCTAGTGGTGAAGGATTATTTGCAAAGATTACTATGGGTGGCAGTGGATTTGGTTGTGCTAGTTATGGTATTGGTGGAAATCCAGGTGGAGTAAGTGGTGGTGTTAACGGTGGAAGGATCAGAACCCTACGAGCCTTGGGTCTAATTGGGGTTTGGAGTTCAACTAATGGTGGTAGATTAGTAGCAGATATGAGAACTCTATCAAACCTATACGGTGAAAATGACCCAATTCGCTCTAGTTTGTTCCTCTAGGCCCTCCTAGTGCCAAAACTGTTGATGGTCAAAAGTAACACAATAATGTTAAAACAAAATATTTCTACTCTATTTCTCCTGAAAAAGACAAATGATCTAAAACCACCCATCTTCCAAGGTCTTTGTAGTTGGTTATCAACTATGTTTTTATCATTCAAAGATCCATGCAACCATAATATTCAAGGGTCCTACTAGTAAAAAAATACAAATTGGATAGTATAAAGTAATTTAACATTGGGGGGTTTTAAATAAATAGCAAAAGATAGATCAAGGACTAGGACAACAAAACATGAACACATATTTCTTTTAATTTAGACATGCAATTCTTATAATGAGCACTTTTCCTAATCAACTAAAACCATAGAACACTACAATTCATGAAATAATCCATGCCATTGCATCCATTCACAATGCAAATTTAGAGCATACAACCATTCAACATCTTTTTTTTAAAAATATTTTCAATAACGAAATACCACAAGATCATTACCAAAATTATCAGATCAACAAATATCAAGAAATATCATCCACAAATAATGTAATAAAATGGTTTCAAATTTGGAGTCTTCTATTGATTTCCATCAAATAAGAAACATTTATGAAGAACAAAGCTCACTGGCATACGAATATCCATTATTTATCAACATCATCATTAAGCTAACAAAATTTCTGAAATAAAACTAATTGCATTAAAACTATAAAAGTGTTTGAGTATCTTGCATAAAATATGTAAAAACTATAAACTATATCTAATATCTCTAGGTAGCCAATCTGACTTCAATCATTCGACCTTTACAAGGAGGAGAGAATTCTAAAATATAGACAAAATTATCACCAATTTCTCCTATCAAAAATCAAGATCCACAATCTGGGGCCTAGATCCACAATTATAGGGACACCGAGTTAACTCCAAGTGTTTGTCTCTGTTGAAACTGTAGGTGTTAAAAGGTATGCCATGTGCTTCTTCAATCAAAACTTTGAATGTGAGTTCTAATTTCGTCTTCTGCTGATCAACATACCCAACTTCTGACTCATCAAAACTGATCTCAAGTCATCCATCTGCTCAAAAATTGACATGGAAATGCTGTTGTCCCAAAAGGTGCCTAACCTACTTATCCTCCTCATGAGGAATCCCATGATACTAATCAAAATTGGAGAAAATTTGCTTCAACGTATCATCATCAGGTCCATTGACCTAGTCAACATAAACTTTGATTCTTCAATTTTTTTCTCCACTGCAACAATGATTTCCCTCAGCTGATCGATGTCCGTGATTTCCCACCACATGTCACATCTGATGTCTAGCAACCTATCCATGTAGAGTGTTAACTTAACAGTTCTCCTTCCTTCATTATTTTATCAAGTCTTACCTCCCAAGCATCTTTTATTTCCCCCAATGATTCAAGTCTCTGATTTGGAGGTAAATTTTTATCAATGAGTTTTGCAATAATATACTCAAAGATGCCTGCATGTTCCCATATTTTATGAATTCCCTTGAGCATGACTATTCTTTGTTCAATGAGATTTTGTGTTTTGAAAATAGATACATTAATAGACTTGAAACATATTGATGAGGGCGCAAACCTGAGACACAGAAAATAACCCACAAACTAGAGAATAATTTTTTTTTTCTTTCAGAAAATGGAAATTCTTACATGCAGAGGATCTCAAATCCCCAAGTTCTACAACACATGCAAGCTACTGAAAGCTATAGAATAACCCTTTCGCAATATATGCAAGCTTGTCCCCAAAAAGTTACCCCAAAAATTAGAAAACCCACCCATAAATAGAGCTCCTCATTTGTTTGGAGCCAAAACAACATTCAATTTGAGTTTAGGTGGTTTGGCGCCAAAAATTTACAACATGAAGTTCAAATTTCAAAAGAGCATTTGCAATGGTATCTTCTAGAAAGTGCGCCAACTTCGCGGGGTCATAACTTTTGATCCATGACTCCGATTTGTGAACCGTCAACCGCTGGAAAGGTCTCAAAGTCAAGAACGCGCTTGAAATCTGCTACGTAATTTCAGCAAGTTTTGGGGCCATTCTCGAATCTCTAAGTGCCTCAAATCCCACTCAAAGATTTTCAGGTGCAAATTGGGAAACTAAACCTAATATCTTTCAACCAGGAACCGAAATGAAAAACCAGAATTAGGAATTTCATTATGATGAAAAGGTATCCAAAATATAAAAACATCTAAAACCGAAACTTTGAAATTTAACTATTTTGCGATGCAAGATTGTTCTTACACCAATCGATGCTCCCCCAGACGTAATACACCCAA